>JAECUM010001507.1:0-18704 GCA_016617855.1 Megalonaias nervosa
TAATGCGAGATTCAAGCCTCACTAGTTGGTCTAAGGTGGATCTTTTGTTACGGAAGCCGCTTTGGTTTTGGGAGATCAGGTTGTTGCTTTCCAGATGACGTTTCAATCTGTTGTTGAGCATAGTCTCCATCACCTTGCTTATAGTGTCAGTGAGTGAGATTGGTCTGTATGATAATATTTCTGTGGGGTCCTTTCCGGCTTTCGGAATTGGGATGACTATTGCTTGTTTCCATTTAGTAGGGATATGTCCTGTTTTCCATGATTGATTTATTAGATTTAAAAGCTGCTTTCAATATTTGGAGGGATGTTTTGTATATTTCGTATCCTAGATTATCCTTTCCTGGTGAGGTTGATTTTTTTTATCCCTAATTGCTATTTTCCATTCATCAATAGAAAAATCAGCATTGAGCGGGCTGTATTTGATATCCAGGTCTGTGGAGAAATGGGGGTATTTTTGTTCTACTATTTTCAGATGTGTTTGGAAATGAGCTGAATGATTATTATTACTGCCCATGCCTGCAAAATATTTTGCCAGATGGTTTGTCTTTTCTTTATTAGTTGTCATTCCTTGGATATTGGACATGCTGTATGCAGCTTTTCCTTTCATGGATTTTATCTGGTTCCAGACTCGCTTGGAATTGCATTTTTTGAGGACAATGGTAGAACAGTATTCATGCCATGTTGTTTCCTTTGCCTTGCGGATTACTAGCTGGGTTTGTTTTTCCTTTGATTTGTATTCTAAGTAATCTGTTGATTTGCCTGTGTGTCGGAATTTGTTCAGGGCCTTCTTCTTCTCTTTGATTATGCTACTGCACTCATCATTCCACCATGGGATGGACGGTTTTGTAAGTGAATTGTTCCCTTTTCCTGTTTTGGGAATACTTTTTGTGGCAGCTGCATTTATTAAGTCAGGATGTTTTGGTTGAATTTGTCAATGTCATCATCCTGTATATGTTCCTCGGATACGCTGGTAAGTAGAGTTGAACATGTGCCACTCGGCTTTATCCAGTCTCCATTTGGGAATTTTAGAGGGGTTAGTTATTGGGTGGGTGAGATTGACGGTGATGTGTATAGGGAAATGGTCGCTTCCTAATGCAGTGTCTCGATCCACGTCCCAGTTAATGAAGGTGGCTAAGTTTGGAGTGCTGATCGTTAGGTCTAATGCGGATAAGGAGCCATCCTCTGGGCTAATCCTAGTTTTGGTTCCGTCATTAAGTGTTACTAGGTTATTGTTGAATGCCCATTCCTCGATCACTGAACCTCACTTGTTAAGGCGGGATCCTCCCCATCGTTTACTGTGTGCGTTGAATCGCCACAAACTATGTACCCATTTGCAGAGCTGGTTATCTGGTTATAGTTCAGGGGTGAAATATTGTAGGTTTTTCCATGGTCATAGATATTGATGATTTCTATACTGACCTGGCCTATGTGAACTAGTATTGACTGATATTCTAAAGTTATTGGGAGAATTCCGTCAGAGAGAGGGTTTGATTGTTGTTTAAAGGTTGCATTTGGGAGTAAGTCGTTGACAAAGATGGCAAGACCCCCCCCCCTCCATTTTCAATGTCCTTCATAGCATATTTGCACGTTGAATAGCCGGGGATTTTTGGTAAATATTTGGAGGTTTGTTTAAGTAAGGTTTCTTGAATACAAATAACATCTGGTTTTTGTTTTGTGTTATTTAGTTTGATAAGGAGTTCTGGCTTATTCATGTTTAGTCCCCGACTATTCCATTGCCAAATTACTAGGCAGGTTTTATTAGTATAATCTTTCTGATTAATAGATAATTAATGTATTTTGATTCCGTATATTTAATGAAAGGAAACAAGGTGTTTTTCCAACAAGTCCGTAAGTAATTTAAAGAAAGGTATGCAAGGCATGCGATCCGATTCTCTGAGGGTTGCAATACCCGCCAATAGATCTTTTATGTAATGTATGATAGTGATGTTAGTAAAGGTTTCTAAATTCCTAAGGTTGTTAGTTGGTGGTATTGGTTTGCTACCAGCACTGCTTTTTCCATTGTTACCTGCATTGCTTACCGGCGGGATTGGTTTGTTACCAGCATTGATTCTTCCATTGTTACTTGCATTGCTTATTGGTTCGTTATTCTTTCTTCTGTATGGTTCAAAGTTTGGTGATATACACACATGATGTTTGTCTATCTGCAAATTTGAGATTGAACCGCTGTTATCACTAGCACTGCTTTGTGGGGTGGATTTGTGCTCAGCTTGCTCACTAATCCATTTGATGGGCGGTAAGGTTGTGTTCTCTGTCAGTTCAAGGGGAGTAGGAGAGTTACTTTTATGGTCAGCAGATTGCGGGAAAGGTACTGTTCCCCTGCTCTGCTTTGTACGCAGTAGTGGCATCAACGATTTGGCTCTTAGATAGCTTACACTTTTTTCCTTCATAAGACGGATTATTTCCTTTTCTCTTAGGGTGTATGGATAGGAATTCGATTTGGGGTGATGTGGTTCTAGGCAGTTTGCCTATTTTTGTCCCTGAAAAGTGCACTTGTTACTGTGACCGCCGTCACAAGTGTCACATTTGTGGTTGTATTTGCACATGCTGGCTTGGTGGCCCCATGCTTTGCAGTTGCTGCAAAAGTGTGGTTTGTTAGTGTAGTCTTCTGGGGGGGGGGAAGACAAGTAGAGATGGGATTGTATAGAATTCTAGCAGAATTACCGATGACATAAGATCACGGTTTATCCGCAGTCTGTATGCCTTGGAGATATCAGCTCCTTGGGTTAACAGTTCGTGGGCGATCGCTGTGTTGCTCAAGTTGATATATTTATAACCAGACTGACGACCGCTCCGCTCTATATACGTGAAGCACGGACGTGAAGGAAAACATCCCTTACACTCACTTCACATATTATCTACTATCCAAAACCCCAATATCTACTATCCACACAGAAGGGAAGAGAAGAAAAGAACACACCATATCTACTATCCACACAAACGTATGCGAACGCATACAAACACACACTCTACTATCCACAGAAAATAATGGCAAAATTTGTTGACCTGAAGAGAAAAGGTTTTCGGCCCAGGAAGGAGGATCTCCGGAGAGAAAATTCGTAGGTGCAGAAATTTCACCGTGAATGGAACCGCCTTGTAGTTAAAAACGGCGTTCTCTACAAAACCACTTCTCTTGATGATCAGTCAATGAGACAGCTTATAATCCCTGAATCGTACCAGAGCCAGGCCCTGAAAGGTATCCATAACGATATGGGTCATCAGGGCAAGGAGGAAACACTCTGGTTAGCTAGGCAAAGGTTTTATTGGCCTGGTCTGGAGAAGTACGTGAATAGCAAGGTGGAATCTTGCAAACTGTGTATACGCAGAAAGACTTCGGTCAGGGCAATGGCTGAATTAACCCCAATTCACACCACTCGCCCTATGGAGCTCGTCTGCGTAGATTGTTTTGTCACTAGAACGGTCTAACTGTAGGATTGAGAGTATCTTGGTGATAACTTATCATTTCACCAGGTATGAACAGGCCGTTCCTTTCCGTACCCAAACGGCTCAGACTACCGCTAAAGCCCTGTATGAGCGCTTTTTTCGATATTACAGATTTTCGGAAAGGCTTAACATCGATCAGGGACGTAATTTCGAGGGTAAGGTTATAACGTAGCTATGCGAATTAACGAACTTACAGAAGTCTCGCTTCTCCCCAGTTCACCCACAGGGAAATGGTGCCTGCGAACGCTACAATGGAATGCTCTTGAAAATGTTAGGGATATTGGAGGGAGGGCATAAGTAAGATTGGAAGACGTACATTGCTTCAATTGTCCATGCATATAAATGCTACTAAGCATGATTCTACTGGATTCTCACCCCATTTTCTCATGTTTGGGTGGCACCCCCGACTTTCGGTTGACACCTATCTGAGTACCGTACCAGACTGTGGCGAGACTGTTGCAGAGCCTCACACGTGCGCAGAAAAACTGAAAGACCGCCTCGAATTCGCTTACACAGCCGCGGCGAGGGAGTCGAACAATAGCCAAGCTAAGAACAAGGCCCAGTAAGATAAAAAGGTCCGTGAGCCCAAACTTGAAGTAGGGAACCGCGTCCTAGTGCGCAATGTTTGACTAAAAGGGAAACAAAAATTAGCTGACCTGTGGACCAAGGACGCATATCAGGTGATATCAGTCGCCAATATAGATATGCCTATGTATAAAGTGAGAAGAGTCGCAGGTCCGACATCTGTACGCAAGCAGCAGAGAAGGTGAACAGACCTTTTTGCTGGAGACCTTATTTACAAAAAATAAAGGTTCCTACAAAGGCTGAAAACAAGGTCAATAACGTTAAACTGAAACCTCTAACCGAACATATTTCCATACGGTGGAAAACAGATCACAATAACGTCAAATCGTCTGGGTTAGCTCATTTTTGTTATTCCATCGTTGACGTATTTTTTTCAAAGTTTTATGCGACTCGTTTACTCGCCGGGTCACTCAATATTGGTCGTTCACCTTCTCTGCTGCTGTAATTAACCAAAGATTTTCTCAAGACCTATACGATATCTAGATCTTGGGTCACGTAAATTTATTGTAATAAATCTGAACGGAACAGCTTGTGCTTTTGAAAAGAAGTTTTTAAACTTAATCATGTCCATATCCTCTGAACACCAGATATAATAAATATTTTGTAGGGTATAATTATCCACTCCATTAAACACGACTAAAATATTGCAGTTATCTCTGATCACTTTTGGAATTTGTGTATAACGTCGTGTAACATAAATCACGTCAGTATTTTTATGTCTGCCTCGAGAAAATATCCGAGCTGGATTTGATTGTTTATCTAACATAATATCGTCATATACTACGAGGTTATTAATAAATCCATCTAGGTCATCTACAGATGGCGCTTCATCAATATCGGTGATAAAATCTACAACATCATTGCCGTCTTCATTCAGCAATTTTGCGTTTTCATTAAAATCTTTAAGTACTCCGTAATATCGTTGATCATCTACAGATGGTGCTACCAAATATAATTTATCCCACTTGAGCCATCTCATTATCAGATTAAGTAATAATTGTGTCTTACCAGATCCAGATGGGCCTATTATAATCATTCTAATAGAATTTGGCAGTGCTGGATGGTGTCTTACTGGTTCTTGTTTTCGTGTCGCTGAGAAATCAATTATATCCATATAATAAATAATATGAATTTATATTGTGTTCGATGAAGAGCACCCACGTCCACCACTGGATTAACAACAATAACAACAAAAAATAAAAGACGTGCAATTACAGGCAAATGTGTAAAATATGGCAGAAAAAAATATAAATTTATTCCTCTTGACTTGTCAGTCAACGGTGGAGATATCGCTGCTTCATTAGGGAAATTACCAGGAGTTCCATGGGCTAAATATCCGGGGGAAAAACACCTATCAGGATATAATTATTGTGGTCCTGGAACTCCACTTGATATCCGACTTGATGATCAAGATCAACCAAGACTTGGAGAGTATCCAATAAATAAGATTGATCAAGCCTGTCATGTTCATGATGTTGCGTATACAAGCAAAGATTTACAACAACGGCATCTCGCAGATGTGAAATTGATTCATGCGTTAAATTCTATACCAAATAAATCTCTCAGAGAAACATTCGCTAGTTTTCTAGCAAAAACTGCTATGAAAGGTAAAATAATGCTAGGGGCTGGTAATTAATTATACAACTATTATAATGGAATCTCTTTATTATAGCCCAAGAGGATATTGGAGAGGCAGAGCAGCGATTAGTAAACTTGCTGAAGCAGCAAAAGTCTCACGTTCTGTTGCTGCAGCGTGGTTAGCATGACAGGCAATATGGCAAATTTATCTACCACCGCCTAAAAAAATTCAATATGCACATTTCGATGTCAGCACCCCTAATGAAGTTCATCAAGCAGATATTTTATTTTTACCACATGACACCATTAAAATTGGTAGACGTCAATCACGCACGTATAAATACGCATTGACTGTCGTTGATGTTGCAAGTAGATATAAAGAAGCGGAACCATTATCAACAAAGACAGCATCTGAAGTTGCATCTGCGTTTGAACGAATTTATCAGCGTGGTGGTCTACGATGGCCACAATTATTACTAGTTGATCCTGGCAAAGAATTTCTTGGTGCATCGTTGATGAAAAAACATTACGTTAAAATCAGACGAGGACACACTGAAATTCATCGTGATCAGGCAATCGTCGAACGATTTAATCGAACACTTGCTGAGCGGTTATTTGGATATCAATATGCGAAGGAAATATCCATTGACTTTAAGTCCGGTGAGAGATCTCGTGAATGGGTTGCAAGGTTACCAGGTGTGATAGCTGCGTTAAATAATGAAATTACTCGTGCAACTTCCATGAAACCTTCTAATGCGATCACAAAAAATATATACCAATACACCGACGTGAATCTTCCTCTCAACCATTATTAGGTAATGTTACCGTAAGATATTTATATGAACCTGGTGAACTTGAAGGTGGTAAAAAAAAGAGCAACTGATGCTATCTGGAGTGTGACTACACATACAATTTCTAGCGTGGTAAGATCCACAGGTAGACCTGCAATCTACAGATTAGATTCAACTGCTCCTCAACGTGGATTTGTACGTGAACAATTACAAGTAATTCCTGAGGAAACACAATTACCACCACCTTCACTTATGTGAACTAGCACCTCTACGTCGATTACATTCGAGACATGTCAGCATCACATTATCACGTGTATGACCATGATCACTATTAAGTCTGTCTACGGTAAATTGTCTTGGATTATTATTCGAATATTGCCACAACATTACTGCGTTACAGATTGCACAATGATTATTCTGTCGTTGTTTTAGTGTTATAATAAATTCAGTATCAATATCAAAGTCACGCTAATTTTTTTTGACACATTGCTTATAACCCGCCAATTTTTTCTTTATGACAGCAAGGTCGTTAATGATTTCTTCGGTTATTACGTCATTGCTAAAAGTTTGATCATTATTATCTGTAAAATTCATAATAACCCTATGCAGCTGAGATATTCTTCTGACTCAAGATACTGCGAGATAGACTAAATTTGACCATTCGATCCGATCATCTACAATCCAGATATTTGTATCAGAAATAGTTAATCCCTGTGACGAGTGAATCGTTATAGCGTATCCTAACGTCCACGGAGATTTATTCATGCATAATGCGCTCTCAACAACATCAACAGCAACCAAAACAATATCATTCAAAACAAGATTTTGTATCCCACCACCAGGAATTTCAACTTCAATGTTCTGTCGTCGAGTATCTGCTGGGCGATAATATAATGGTACAGATAGATTTGAAAACTTTTCTTTATGTAACAGAAATAATTTCTCCTGCAGTTCATCACGAATTATCTTTCTACTTGCGACTATCAAATCAGCAGGTCTCCATAAACTCAAAAAGTCATTCATGGTAGTTTCTGGAATTACTTTACGCATTATCTCACACTGTATTTTATCTGGCTGTAGTCTGATTAACCTTTTAAGTTCCTTCAGCGGTTCATCAATAGCTCTATGGTCATCATTTATTTCTTCATAATAATCTACATTATTCTTCAGCCATTCATGTGGTGACTGTCCAATAAAGGGTGGTGGTTTACCATAATCGCCACACATTATTACAGCAGTATTCTTTGTCAATAACCAATCAAGGAATATTTTTAATATTTCTAACGACACCGTGTCCACCTCGTCCCATATAATATATTTAGGTATATATTTCTCACCCATTCGCTCAGGAGTCCATGTGTCTCCACACCATCTGAAGAAACTATGATATGTACATGATTTTACTCTCGTTCTTTTATTTCTCTGGCGAGTTTATGTGTCGGTGTCAAAACAATTATATCTGAATTATTATTCATGAATAATTTAATCGCAATTGTTGTTTACCTGAACCACCGCATCCGTTAAGATAAACAGTTTTATGTCTAGACACAGGATCATATACAGATGGTGCTGATGACTTTGATACTTGATTATTATTTTTGTAATATATTTCCTTAATTTCAACGTCGGCAGATTCAGAATAACTAAGTATATTTTCTTGTTTTATTCTCCATGATCCCCATTCACCATTACCAAGTAGCGGTTTTAACAAATTCGTATATTTTTTATTTATATAAAATGAATCCGTAGCAACTCTGACAGCGTAACGAGGAAATCTATTTATCATAGACAGTAGATTTATCGAAACATAGGCTAGCATTGAAGATCTTAAATGAGTAAATTGCGGTGAGTCACCATCAATATAGCTCACAATTGTACCTAGTTTAGTTCCGTCTGATAAATAAGGATTACTTCGATTTATAAATGTGTTTTTTTTTTCCAATGTATCAGCGATTATAAAATCAAGTTCAGCATCGTCCATAATTAATCTTGTACAGTGTCGTTTATGGTCATATGAACTACTTTTAGTAAATTTACCGATTATCTTTCTACCAAGATCTTTTGCAAGTTTCTCATTATTTTCCTCTCTGCATTTATATATTTTAACAATATCATCTTCGTTAAGATCACGAAATTCTCTCCTGGCATAATCTATATTAAATCTATCCGGTTCTGGTGACCAAACTTGCTTCTGTGAACTATACGATATAATTGCCTCATTTATCTTTAATAATGTTAAAATTCCAGCATCGAGCATATATCGTAATAGTACTATTGGAACCCAACATTTTTCTGAAAAATGTTTTCCAAACGAAGCATAAGTAATCGGATGGAGATTTTCTGTAAACTCAAATGATTCTATATATGCGAATCCGGTTAAGTCAAAATCTGGTAAAGGTCCATTTATCGCAACTCTGGTCATCTCCTGTGATGGATGTCCGAATCTCTTAAAGTATTCAGAACATTCTCCGTATCCAAGAAAACTTCCAGGATAACACGCTACCACATCAACGGAGATAACGTCGTTATACTTGTATTTAGCATTCCATAATCCACCGTGTCCATATTCTATACAACTTTTCTGGATATCTTCAAGAAATTCCAATCGTGTCGGTTTCCATGAATTTTTCTCCTGAGCAAAGTGAGCAGCAACCGATGGAACTGTAAATCAATTATTCAGTAATTGTCTAACTTTGATATCGTCAGAAGTATATTTCATTGAAAAATTTTTCATTTCTTCATGAAGAGATTCTGTACGATAAAAATCCCCACCGGGCCGTACAAATTGATCATAATAATCATATTCTGAACTTTGAAACAACCAAACAGATACAGGGTCACTTTTACTGATATTCCTGATAAAATCAAATATATTACCATCATAAAATTTAACCGTTCTGTCTCGTTGAAATATTGTTACTGCCAAAGTCCATGCATGCGCATTATGATCAATAATATCTATCGAAGCTCCTCTTGATTCATATTTCGATTTATACAAAATCTCTCCCGTTAACGTCTTCACTGTTATTGGAAATTTTAATAGCTTTCCCAGCTCAGCAACATCTTTGATAGATGTTCCAGTATCTTTAACTGCTTCTGCCCATATATTTATTTTTTTACGTCGTAAATCTGTTAAACCATAACCACGCATCGCGTTTGTGAAGTGTTCTGTAACTCGTTCAGCTACACAGTTTATTCTTGACTCTGACAGTCTCATCGGTTTGAGATCCCCAAAGTCAGGTTTATTATTCAGCAGATACATTGCATAGACAACCGCAGTCACAGGTTTGTCAATATCAGTGAGTACTCCGGGTTTGGATTTATTATTCAAGAGAACAATATTATTTCCCGACTGTATGCGGACTGGATCACGCTTGTCACGGATAATCCAAGTGTTGTCGTCTGTCCTTACAATAAATTTTATTAAAATAAAATATTTTTGAACATCAAGGTGGTTAATAATCTCTCTTCCTCGTTTGTCATTTCATTATAGTATCGACAATATTTCCGATCCTGAATGTTGACCACACATGAGCCGCACCATCGTCACGAAATTCCTTCTTGGTTTCACGGATACGTTTAGTTATATCCTTATTTGTTAAAGCCAGATCTTGCATCGAAGAACTAAATTTATATTCTGGTAGTCTGTTAAGATCAAATCTAGCTCCGGCTGAGACGGCGGAAGGTTCAATCGGGGATAATTCCTCCATTATTATAATTAAGACAAATATTTAAATTGAATTTTAGTATATATATATAATGATTCAAACAAAGAATCGATGTATTTGGCTCAAAATCGGATATACTTCTCCTTGTAACAGAGCATGCGTGAATGAATTTTGTTGCTACCATATGCAAAGCGTTAAAAATGGGAGTCTGGGACCAAAACCGTGTGTGCAATATGGTGTTGGAGTCAGAGGAAAAACTCAGTTATGTGTAAAATGCGGCGGTAAAAAATACAGAGAATTAAAACGATATTACGATAAAAAAAATAATACCTTGACATTGTCAGGTAAATCTCCTATAAAAACCGTAGAAGATTATCTGACCAGATTTCAAAACAATGATTTAGACAAATAATATTATGATATGAATGGAGCAAAACGAATTTGTGGCACATGCGATCATTAAAAATTATGAAGCATCTCGAGATGGTGTGATCAGAAACTGCCGATCAAAAAACCCAGTCGGTAGTCTTGATAAATTCGGTTATTTTGTATTTAGTGCCGGAAATAAAAAATATTTATCACATAGATTCGTATACGAATGTTTTTATGGGGTCATCAAAGATAGACTTGTAGTTGATCACATTGATGGAAATCCCAAAATAATCATTTATGTAACCTGCAAGCTATTACACAGAGTCAGAATTCTGCACGTGGAAATACAGGAAGGTGTAAAGTATTTAAAAAGAGAGCTATTCAATTCGTAAATGCAGAAACAGGCCAAGAAATAACTTTTGAATCAATGAATGCAGCTGCCAAATATTTTGGCATCCACTCATATTCGGTACAACTTGTCGCAAATAATATAACAAAGTCTGCATATTCAATAAAATATAATCAGCAGATAATATTTGAATATATCAGATAATTCTGCACTCTGTGGGTGAGTCAATGATACTTAAAATAATTAAAAAAACAATAAATAAATAATTTTTTTTACTGTATATAGTTCAACTCTGTCAATTTTGCCAAGGGTTTTGTTTGGTCAAGGGTCCATCTTCACTGTCGCTGCTCTCAGTGTCACTTTTGACAGAATCAAATAGCATAATTTTTCTCAATTGCATTACACGATTGTCCACAATCTTTTTTCTTTCGTACTCGTGAGATAATTCGGATCTAATCTTTTCGATTGAACGTGCAAGAGGTGCAAATAGCTTCACCTGTGTGTCGTTTACCATTGCCAAGGATTCTAACATAGATTGATAAATTAATTTCACGAATCTATAATTGGAAGGTAATGTGTATTTTTTCTCGAATTTTCGTTGTTGTAATAATTCAAAATCGCATATAATTTTTTGAGGATCAAGATTATCAGATATCTTTATTCCGTCATGTTTTAATTTTTCAATAGCACAAATAATATCATTAATGTTTTCGTGGTTCATTATATACATATATATATATATATATATATATATATATATATTTGAAATAAAAAAAAATTGACATTCAAGTTTTTAACTTTGACTTTTGACCTTCATCTTTCACCCTTGACCTTGAACTTTGACCTTTCAAGTTTTTAAAGTTGACTTGGTCTTTTGGGTTGATTTGGTTATGTATATATATATGTTAGGTTGACTGACTGACTTGGTCTTTGTATATTATTATTATTATTATTATGTTATATCATTATTATTATGTTATATAATTATTATTATTATTAAAAATATCAAAAATAATCAGTAGCATCCCAAGCGGTTACCGGTCACTGGGCCCCTTGATAGCCTTTGTGCCTTTCATGGGGTCCTTTGCATGATGATGTCTTTGTTATGACCGTTATTAGCACCCCATGTCCTGTTTTTATTGGCTAGCATTCTTTCTGAATGTTTCTTTATGGGGTTCTTCAATGAGGTAGAGAGCTCAGGCATGCTACTGATTATTTTAGGGAGCTTTTGCATAGACACATCCCCCAGCGAATCACTAAACGAAACGAAACTTTAGAGATTCAGAGGACTGTCTAGGCATTGCGAATTCAATACCCCACCACCACCACCACCACCACCAAATCAAACCCCGGGGTAAGCGCAAAAGGCACTCAACACGTTGTTAACGTGATGAGGGGGTATTGAATTCGTTGGAGCTGTGCTTCGCTCCCCAATCTTATATATAAAATGGCATCGTTCCGAATACTGTCGACACTCGTCAGCCACAGGAATCGAACCACGGCCGTCAGTATCATAGTTCAACGATATAACACTGAGCCATTTTTCCGATTCATACATATAGACATTTTAAAATTATTATATAGTTAACCCAACACTGAATAAGCAGGCAAATTACGTACGACCAGTATACTGAATAAAATCACAATTATTGTAGAACTGTAGCGTAGATTTACTTCAATTTCCAAACGCAATTCATAAAATAATCGCACATTACATTTTCTGTATAGGTTGTCCGTTCGTTAAGTTAAAATACATGTATACAGGTGTGTTTATGAGAGCTAAAAATAACTCTGATTTGTAATTACGCACTTGCATAAACCGACGTGATTTAAAGTCATCAGAGTCAAAAGGTGCATAAATATCCTTTTATATTGCAAATTACTGCTCGAGTGACAGCTAAATGCTAACGGAGAACAAATAAATCGTTACATAATTAAAGAAAACAAGATATCTTCGGGGTCTTATGAACTGACGTAGCGGCGGGGGGATAATTGCTTAATTTACTATACAGAGAGTACAGAGTTATCTCGCTTCATTATAAGTGTAATTGCCTCAACATAGGAATTGATTATATATTCAGATTTTAATGATTTTGAGTACTGTTTAACCCATCAGATTGAAGAAATCTAGCAAAATTTCTTAATTTGATGGCGTATTTACACGACCAAATGAAAAATCTGGCAAAATTTAATAATTTGATGGGGTATTTACCCATCAGATTATGAAAAATCAGTAAAAAAAAAATAAATATATTATTTCAGAATCAGATTATTTTTATAATTTACTCAGACGCTCTACGATAACGTTCTATGAGCGTACATATAGATTAATATTTAGTGATTCTTGTCTTAAATCAAGAATATGTCCAGCCTGGTCAGTAAGCTTGAAATTTATCCTTGATAATAGCGGATTATGTACACGTAGATAAACTGGATTAATTGGCTCAGATACAATTAACCACCCAGGTGGAGCTTGAGGACTGAATGAATATAATATATATCCTTGTTGAGCTTGAGTGGATTTTTCAAGATCTACTTGATAGCTGCCATCAATTACGTCACATACTAGATTGACTGCGATCGTTGATGTTATGTTAACAATATCAGGTGAGATATGACGACCTCCACCGTACGGATCATTATTATATTTAAGAATGGTTGGTGTAGGTATTAATTTTCTCCATGAATCACATATTCTTTTAAAGTGTTCATCAATAAAATCATTAACTGTTTCTTCAGTTCCTTATGATCATATCCTGGAATTATAAATGTTGGTAATTGTTCTTCTGTAATTCCATAATGTTTAAGAAATACTGTTTTAAATAGAAGATTAAGTGTAACACGCTGAATTGGGTCGTCTTCATTAACTATATAAATTACCGTATATTTATCTGTCGATGGATTTATTAAATGTTTTTCTCTGTTAACAATAACATTATTCATAAATTTTAATTCTGAAGCAACTTGATTCAAATGTTGTATTGTTTCAATTATCTGATTTTTTAAATCATTATCGTAATAATTATTAATGTTTGAAAATAAATTTCTTAGATCATTAAGTACTCGTTCACGCTCAGATTTAATCGGATTAGCGTATGAATTAATTAATTCAACATCAAGTGTTATTATTTTACCTTTTTTACCATCAATTACACCTGTAAAATAGGTTTCAATTTTATTAATAACTCTTTCTTCTCTTACCCATGGATAATCATTTTTCTTTATTCTGGAAATTTTATGAATATTCTTTTATCTCTAACGAAATCAGATCGTTGTGGTTCTGGTGGGCCTTGATAAACTGGTGGAATATCTGGCCAGCCTAACACAGATCTGATTGAACTTTGATAAATATCTACAGAATAATCAGGAGAATCTATTTCAATCGCTGCTGATAATGTTGGTTCGTAGGCAGTAATTGCTATTTTTGATTCTTTTCCTGTAATAGATTTAATTCTGCGCTGGAATTCATCATTGATTTGTTCTATTTGATAACTGCCCGTTGGAATGCTAACTACTTGCCAGTCAGGAGTTCCATCAGGCTTATTCTTATTTGGGAACACTAATGAATTATTTGGTTGTAGTCCACCGAATGGTCTTGATCTAATATTTGGCCAGCTATAATAAACCCGTAATTGTGCTAGGGCTATTTCTTTTGCAGGAATTGCGGTTGGAATGTTAACGCTAAACTTAGGATTGGTCGAACTTAATGATATCATAGTAGTTTTTGACGGTGCTGTATTAGTGACGATCTGTTGAAGTAATTCTCTCGACGCTGTCGAGGACTCAGTCATTATTATTATTGTTATTATTTAATTCTCCATTTTGTCGCCTTGGCTGTTGTGAGTGACTTTGTCACCAAAATCGCTAGCGATTCTGAATGCTTCGTCGTAGGTTTTCATTATCGTTGCGAACTCCTCATCAGATATTTTACCATCACTGAGGTACAAGGAAATATATGACGATAATTTAGACTAGGCTGTTGTTGCTGTATGTAATTTTATTATATACTCGTGTAATTTAGTATTTGTACATGCAGATATCTTCTTAGCGATAATACTGAGAATGCCTGCGTTAGTCGTTGAAGTTGAAACGATAATTGTTACAAATGCAGGTGCCGTCATTGTTATTGTTGATAATAATAATCCGGCCCCAGCAACAATAGCAGAAACTGAGTAAACAATTATATCAATGACAACCATACGTCTGCGATATTTTTTTACTTTTACTGTATAATCGTCGATAATATTTTTTAATTCAATCTGACACTTACATATTTGATTGTGTCTGTGACGTTGAACGTCGATAAGTGACTCCGTCACTAGGGTTTGATTCATTATACAATGACGTTAAGTAATTAATTGAGGAGTTTCAGCTACGAATTCCAGACACCACCAGTAACGTCTCGGGGGTATTTCCGTTGACATCAACGTAAATGTTTCTTTGGTGTCCTTATTTAGCATCACCAGTAGAGGATTATGATATATATTCGGTGATGATGAAGTGGCCGCAGTAATTTCCAAACCATACATGGACAGCCTGTATAACCCAGTTACTTCTGCGGTATGTTCGAGAGTTTTATTTTGTGGTGTCCATGTTGATGATCCCGACGCTACTGTGTACACGATATTGTTAATTTGTCCATGTGGAATTTTAATCAGATTAGTTTTTTGAACAATGTTAGGAATTCCACTGACAATGTCGTTGAGTTTCGTGTTAACGTCGGCGAGTTTGATATCAACGATTGGTGGATCACCAAAAAATTCATGTACAGATTTGTTTATGTTTCTACAAAAATTTAAAAATGTTTGTACATGTCTAGTAAAACTAGCATTGAGTGTAGTCACTTCATCATTGATTGCTTTTAACGAAGTTGTCATAGGAATTTCCTTATCGTCTACATATTTTTTCGTTGCAGCATCAAAATCAGATTCTGGTGTTCTGAGATTGTTAATACCATTATTATTCACGTTGAGAAATGCACGCATTATACCACCGTTGACTAACACGTACTTAGATTCTTGACCGTCGACATATTTTTTTTTGTTGCGGCGTCATTATCTGCGGTTGGATTTTCAAGGCCTGTAATTTTATTTTGATTCATGATAATGTAACCCGTAAATGAATTACCAACCTTCTTGATATAATCGTTGACTGACGTACCGGAATCTTGTATTTTACCTTGATCAGTAAAAGTAACGATATTATCAACAACCGCGGTAGAAACTCGTATGAGTACATCTGGAAGTTGTATATTGCTTGTCTTTAATCGTCCTTGTTTATCCTGAAAAACAATGACTTCATTTTGATCCACACTTGTAATGATTAATAAATCATCAATCTCATTTCTGAGCTGATCAAGAATTGCATATTTAGATAAATCACCTTGCTGCTGAGCTTTACCACGAGAAGATCTTCCATAAATATCTACCATTATATTTACTAATGTCTGTTTAAATGTGATAACGTAGTATATTCATGCACGACTTTATGAGGTGGTTTTCTTGATTTTGATACAGCATCAAGTACAGCGAGTACTTCACGACCACATATTGGTGGATCAGTTAATGTTTGTATTGGTAGCGTTGAATACCAGATTGGAGTACTTTGCATGCTGCTAACATATTCTAAAAATTCTTTTGGTGGTGCTAGTCCATATGAATCAAAATAAATAATTCCACGTGGATCAATTGCATACGCAACCCAATGAGTGCCACGTCCAGAGTTTTTATCGAGATTAATAATGCCAGTTTCAATATTGTTTTTGTTTTTTTTGGTAATTGATCACGCATAAAAACGCCTCTGAAGTTTTTTATTTTTAATTTTTTAGCAGCTTCAAGTAAATCAAAATTGGACATGGGCAAAATCAATGAACTGCCCCGGGAAGTCTTGGACCCTTTCCGTACCATGAATATGGGGTCCCTGGCAATCATAGACCCCTTCCCTTTTTTTTGCAAGATTTTATTCCCTGTCCGGTTGCTTTCTTTAATGCCATTCCAGCAGCAGTTCCAACAGCACCTAATGCAGCTGCTTTTGCAACAGCTGGGGCTGCAGCGGCTATTAATGCTGGTATAGCTGCAAGAAGTGGAAAAATTCCGCCTGATTTAACAATATCTTTAATAGCACCCGCAGAAAGATTAAGTTTTACACCTTTATTTGATTTTTTGGCTTCATTGAAGTCTCTGAACTGACGTTCGGTCAACAATAATTTATTTGCACCACTCATCTGTTCTCTTTTTAGCGATATTTTTAATCCACAGTTATTTTTTGATGCTGATTGTAGCCTTTTAATCTGACCAGGAGTCAGACTGACATTAACGTGATTATATGACATTATAATATTATGAGCGATCTAATTACATGTTTTCTACTGGAGCATCAATAACTCTCATTCGTCCACCAACACCTTCAAGTAACATTTGATTTATCGCTGAGTATAACAGCGATTGCCCTGTAATTGGCAATAGCTCCTATTGTCACACAAGCTCGAAATTGTATATCTACAATAGATTGTCTGAACAAATCTAAGTGTTCGAGTGAAGAGCAATAAATTGGATATAAGGTTGTAAAATCTAACTGTGATATTTGTAAACCAGTATCAATGTTTTGATCACGCCCCATAAACGACATAAGACGATAATATGCACGTGCTACATGATTTTGATCGAAATTCAGTAATATATCCTCGGATGGTTCTTGATGACCATTTATCCTCAACGAAACCTCGGAAACACCAAGATTATCAAATATCATAATACTACGTGTTTGATCATTTACCCGTGCAGCATCTTGAAATGCAATAAATATATGTCGTGGTGCAGAAACACCTTGCTGAGAAGCTATTTGCCATGTAAATAAACCATTAATATTACTCTGGATAGAATCTGTGGTCATTGTTAACCATGATAACATCGATTTACCGCCGCTGCCCATGAAAGCAAGTAACCGATCTTTTTCAGATATTGATGGAGTCAGTATTGGCATCCATAATGAAAGTTTTGTAAGAATTACTTTACTAGCATCACCAGCGGGTCGCCATATTGCATCATTGTCGGTTGCTTTTCGTACAAGTACAACTGTATGCTTAGCTCCGAAAATGACTTTTCTGACATTTCTAGAGAATCCAAAGATATGTGACAGTGGAATTGAACATGAAAATGCTCTTCTATTACCTCGTAACATTGCTCGACGTGATCTAAATCCTAAATTAAAATCTGGATCTACATTAATAATCATACTTTGTACATCCGCGTTGGCGTTTCTGGCAAAATTTCTTCGTTGTCCTATTTCCTATTGTTGATACTCTGGAGAATTAGAAGTATCTTTCACGAACATCATTGATGGACCAGTTGATCTTGAATTCTCATCGGTGTATCTTGCAAGACCAAGTATTGTTGTAGCAACATCAACGTCTTTCTGAATTGATTCAATATATTTTCCGTCAATCATGTACGTAGCGCTGTCAAATAACGCCATAATACCATTATTAACAAAACCAACACTAACATCAGCGTTGTATTCAGTATTATCTGTTTTTATGATCTCACCTTCTACTTCAATAAATGCTTCAGCGGGTAAGAAATACCTACTTGTATCTTGAACTTGCAGTTCAATTCTTCCACGCTGATCTGGAATTCGTGCGTCATAAGAATAATATTGATAATCACGCACAGACTCATCCTTGAGTACTGGTGCGTCCATGTCAAATGCGGGATCAGATGCACGTTTGAACATCTTTATTATATTTGCTATCGTCTAACACGAAGACCACTTCGGGAAGTGAGACCACTTCCTGCTATCAGACTAGCGGTTATATTTTTTTTCTTTTTCTGACATTGGTACACTAGCCAACTCTGCTAGTTTTTGATTAGCAGCTTGATTTATTATTTTACTAATATTTGC
>JAECUM010001508.1:0-123989 GCA_016617855.1 Megalonaias nervosa
AATGTTAAAAACAGGTCCCGGCACTATGGCCCCAAAATTTATAGCCCCACGTAGACCTCTATGTTAAAAAAGGGTCCCGACACTATAGCCCCAAAATGTATAGCCTCACCTATACTTCTATGTTAAATTTGGTCGTTTGTACCGTAACCTCAAGATTTATAGCTTCACGTAGACTTCTATGTTAAATTTGGTCGTTTGTACCGTGGCCTCAAGATTTATAGTCTCACGTAGGCTTCTGTGGTAGAAGAGGTGGTTTGTACTTTGGGGACAATGGGAATTTAACATGAGAATGTCAACTGGAGGTCAATGGAAATTGAACATGGGTAATGTCGTGGGGTTTATAGGGTCAAAACTATTTATAGGGTGAAATGTATTTATTGGACAAAGGGTTGAGAGAGACAAACATAGACATACAGAAACAAACAAATACACATCCAAACACACAGAAAAGGGGACAGAGATGTTGCAAAGAAATACTCGCAGACAGAATAGAGACTCCAAAAGAAAAGACTTTTGTATGGGTACAAACATTTATTCAAATATATACATGGGCTTTACGGCCTGTGCTTTGGTTTAAGCACTGTCCATTTAATACATACAAGTTATCTATTTCTTGGTTCTAGAAACTACTTTTAAAAATTAAAGTTCATGCCTTCAAAAAACATATACAACGTATATACATTTCATAAAAGAATGACATTTTTCATGCTACAATTAATGTCCATTTTTGAGAAAAAGCTCAAACAAGAAACAAACGATCCAACTGGACAAAATTCGTGCTTTTCTTTTTATCAGTCACGCACGTTGTTTTCAAATCTGGTCAGCTACTACTTGTGTCCCAGCGTAGATGTTTTCCATCACACACTCCCTTTCATCTGTAAATCTGTGCTAGGTAAACTTATTTACAAGCAGATCAATGGTGGTTATTGTCTTCTTCCCATGGAGGCACAACGTATGCCATATGAATGGTCACTTTTCCATCGGTGATGTCAAATTTTTCACTCATCGTCTGCATCGTCGAAGCAATAGCCCTCAATAGTTTGGAAGAAGTTAATTCTGCAGGTGTGCTAAACCCGAGACATACAGGAGAGTTCAAACTTTCGTGATACATAGATAGGCTCAAACGACCTTGAGTTCTGACTTGGCACTGACGTTTGAGTTCCTCTAACAGTGAGTCAAATAAGTCCGTAATGAAACCTGCTGCTTTCTCGGCTGGAACGTCAGGCGCAAAGTCTTTAAATTTCACCGTGTAGGTGTAAGTTGTCGTCCTAAATTTTCTCGAAGTCGCTGTCTGAATCATTTGGATGCTAAAATACTCCTTTAGGTCTACTGAATCTGTTTCCTTTTTGGACGCACTTTGCTGTGAGGGTATGGTAGTGAAAGTGGTCAATGATGTTTGTTCCTTCTCTTTTTTTCATCTGCGTAGAGTGATTCATCTTTCTTGGTGTTTGTCCTCGCAATGAAGTGTCGTTCTTGGAAGTGGTCCCTCTTTTATACTGGGTGATATCAGCATGTCCATAAGGTAAAGTCTTGTGGTCTGGAAGTTGCACTGGTTTCACGTAGTTTGCCATGGCGTTAGTAAATAAACAACTAAGATGTGGTACTGCGTTGGTGATGTGATCGTGAGGCACAGCATCCAACTCGAGTTTCTCGTTGGACTTGAGTCTTACGCTCGATACTTGCTGTTTGAAAATATTCATCTTTCTCGCTTAGCAATGGTAGTCACAATGAACTATCGACCTTGAACGTTGTCCCTTTTTATATGCTGACCAATATCGGCATGACCGTACGGTAAAGTGAAGTGGTTGGGAAGCCGAACTCGCTTCTGGTACACGATTTGATAAACTTTTTCCAAGGGTCGACTGACGATTTGGTGTGTGGGTAAACGTACAATCTTGTGCGGTTCGTGGGTGTCACTTTAAAGTTTCGATCCTGTCCAGACTGCAAGGCTTCTTTCAATATGCTAAAGTTCACCACTCGACTGGTGCGATAATTAAGAGTCAATCCTTTCACTTTACACTCCGTGTGCACATCTCCTTGATTGTTCCGGTATTCGTAGCCGTAATTTTTGGGACCGCCACTTGCAAAACTTAGAATCTTGTGGTCGGGATGCTCGTCCGTCCAGGCTCCTAAACGGTCTCCTTCGATGACAGGGTGAGGTTGACCCAGGCGATCAATGTAGATGCAACTGTCCGTGTCAAAATACAGCACACGATCTCCTAATAGTTCTAAAGCTTCGTACAGTTTTAAGCGAGCATGGGCTGTCACGTAGGCCGCAATGATGACATTTCCAAATTCGTCGGCTTCTACAAAGTCCAGTTCTTCTTCGTAATTGATTAAGAGCAAGTCCTCACGAACAACGTCCACGTGTTTCATGTATTTGGTTTTGTCGTGAATCATCTGCAAGTATCGGAAAGGTTCTGTCAAATACTCCGTCTTGGGTAAACACGGTCGTTGTGCCATTTTGCCCCACAAACAATTCAACATCACTTTGGCAAACGATCGCCTTCCTTCGTTTTTCTCGATGTGGTCTAAAGTGATGCCTTCCTGCTTCCAGTATTTCTCTTTGAACTTTGTTTGGTCGTCGGGAGTGTGACACCAGGAAGGATATCCGCTAGCTTCTTGTTTCAGTTTCAAAAAGGCATTCACGTAGTCTGCAAAAATGCCTTTTTGAGAATCGTCGCCCTTGTGGTATTTTTCTGTCTTGGGAAAGTGGTAAATTTCGTACACTTCTAACAGTTGGTATCCCAAGTCCAGAGCTTTAAACAATTCCACGCTGACCCACGTTCCCGTCAAGGCTCGTTCTTCCTGAGTGTGCTGACAAGGGTGGTCTTGGTTGCACGTTTCAGCACAAGTACGACACAAGGGAAACATCAGTTTTCCTTGGCAATGATGTGGTAAAACGGGATGGTACAAGTTCGTGGGAGGCAAGACTTTACACTTGATCAATCCTTCGTATTGTCGAATATTGTCCACGTCGATGTGTTCCGTCAGCAATTGTGGGTGCCCTGCGGGAAAGTGGCAATATTTGCACACGTACGGATACAGAGAACACACGTCCAAGTATTTGATTTCTTCTCCTTTCTCCTCGTCGACTTGGTACAGCAAACAGGTGGCATTCGTCCGTCCTCCGTACAAACTGTCCCGCGGGTTCAGAGGGTCCACCAGCTTGTAACTTTCCACGATGCGCTTAAACTCGGGATCGGTTTTCAATCGCTGATCGTACTCGTGTTCCCACATTTCCACTACTTGGTATCCTTGCTCTTCTAACTTCAAGCGTCGCTGACAAGTGGCCTGGTACAAGTCTTCCATGGTCCGTTGTAAAAACTGGTTTTTAGTGTCACGTTGAGGGTAGCAGATGGGACATCCGTGAAATAAGCACCCGTTAAACTCGTACACGATCTTGGGGTTTTCTAAGTCCCAGCCGTCTACTGAATACCTTCCGATGGTCTTTTCGCCTCCTCCGTTGCGAGCATGTTGGATCCATTTGTCTTCCTTCTCACACAAGTAATGTAACCAGCGTAGGGCTTTGACCGAGTATTGACGTTTGACAAAATTGGTCGTTTGAGGACTGATGACAGCTAGGGTGTTTTCGGGCATGAATCGTTGACGATACACTAAGGAACACGCTTTGGCAATGGTACAAGCTTCTTTCAAAGGATCGATCCCTCCGTGTTCCATGAACAGTTCTCGAAATTTTCCACAGCAGCGACGTAAAATGTCTACGTCGGAACGACAATATTTTAACATTTCTTCTTGAAAGTCAAAAGGGTCCGAAGCGTGAGTCTGGTACCATGCGTAGAAAGCTTCTCGTTGTTCGGTACGCATGTTGTCGGGGTCGTAGTAGTGAGCCTCAGGCAAATGGGGTAGAACGGCGTGTTGATTGGCTTCGGTATTGAAAAAGTGTGGAAAATAGCCTTTGGCCATTTCTGTCATGCCAAACGTTTTAGGCATGCGGCTCAAAGGCATAGCCAAGTAACTCATTGAATCTTTAAACTGTACTTGTCCCACTTGCATGGAAATGATTTTGGCTCCGTTCAAAGTTACTTTCGGACGTTCGGTACTTTGTTCCGTATAGTATCTCAACAGAAATTGTCCATCGTATCCCGAGAAATTGTGAGCCATCACCGTGGCATGGCGATGACAATCTCCGTAACGTTCGATATCTTCTTGGCTCCACGTCTCGTCGATAGGGTTTAAGATCCATTGGGCAAAATCGGCCAGTGTGTTCGATCCCCGAAAGATTTTTTCACGTCCTCCAGGAATCTTGCTGCAGTAAGGGCAATGAGTCAAGATAGGCTCTTGGATGCACTTCTCGCACGCTCGGTGAGCCACGCAGAAATTAGGAATGTGAATGCCAGTCTCTTGCATGCATTCGAAATCGAAAAAGATGAAATTCCCTTTCTTCTTCTGGTCATTATCTTCTTCTTCTTCATGTTTGGAATGGTATTTTTGAATGTAGCATTGGTGTTCCAAGTCCACGGTTTGGCGACAAATGTGACATCGCTTCTTTCCTGAACAGACGTGCGCCTTGGCACTGTTGGTACGTATGCCTTGTCCACAAGTAGGGCACAATCTCAAGAGCTGACAAGCACATTTCTGCTGTGAACCTTGCGTCTTTAGGTGTTGTTGGTAACAGGCAGGACTGACAAACGTGCGCTGACAAGCAGAGCAATGCACTCGTTCTTGTCCTTCGTCCAGACAGGGTTCAGAAGCTAAACATCCTGAGCATTTCGATCCACAATGCTTGTGTTGCTCTCGATTGTTATAGCCATAGTCACATTTCTCACAGTAATAACTGTATGACAGGAATCCAGTGATACTGGTAATGGCATCAAAATGTTCATCGTGATGATAGACGTGAATGTATTTTCCGTCTTTGAAATCTTTGCCTCGAAACAACAGAGGTCCGCGCAGTTCTTGAGGGTGTACTTTCAAGGTGTAGCGTGGAGCCAAGACGTCTTGCAGTTTTTGCATTTCAGGAATGCCGCAGGGCCTGTCTTTGGATATCCCCGCTTGCTGTAACAGGAGTTCTGCTTCTCTTTGTTGTTTGGTTCGGTCCGATCGTCGAATAGTTTTCCAGGCTCTTTTCCATTCTTTCGTGTCGTTCTTGTCGGCATACGTTCTTCCCACCACGATCGCGCGGGCTAAGCACATCAGGTCTTGAATGTTGTTAATTTGAACGATGCTGCGCTTGATGCTGCGAAGGTCGTCCACCAATAACACCTTTTTGCGTTGTCCTGTCCCTTGGGGAAGAGACACGTGGGTCATGAACAGTGTCGCTTTTTCGTCGGTGATGTGAAACTTGTCGTTGGATTGTTGCACGTGTTGAATCTTGCCGATGACTTTGGAAGATGTCAATTCTGCTGGGCTGCTAAACTCGATCCAAACAGGGGACTTCAAACTGTCGTGATGAATGGAAAGTCTCATGACATCGTCTTCTTTGGCTTGACATTGCTGTTTCAGTGTGGTTAACAAAGAATCCCACACATCGGCGATGAACTCCTCAGCTTTCTCCAGCGGTACGTCTGACATGAAATCTTTAAACTTCACCGTGTACGTGTAGGCCGTAGTTCTAAATTTTCTAGAGGAACGTTTTTCCGTCTCTCGAATGTGGTAGTACTTTTCGGGTGATACTGGTGATGGCGGACTTTGGTTTGGAATAGGCTCTCTCGGTCTGGTCGCAGACGTGGAAGGTATTGGTTCAGGTTCGCTCATGTCTTCGATTTGAGCGAACACTTCTTTTCGTGTGTGAGGTGATACGTCACGTCGCTGCCTCTTACCTTCTTCTTCTCTCTCACTGAAATCGTGCGATCGTTTCATCTCGATAGCTGATTCAGAAATGATTGAACCAAGTTCGTTCTCTCGGTATATATACCCCTCTTGACCTCTTGTTGTGACAATGACTTGGTATATTTCGCAAGGGCAAGTGAAAGCCAAACAGATAGGAACCCCTGGCTAACTTATGCGAACGACAATGGTGCGTCTTAAACACCTCATGCATCTTGACGACCCTTCGATTCAAACCCTACCACGAAAGTAAAAAGTTGCAAAAAAAAAACAAAAACAAAAAAAAAAACAAACCAAAAACAACAGACAGTTGGTGTCATTAAGAGAACTAGAGACGGTACTGTGCCGTTCGGACACGTACGTACTCCAGAAACCACGCTGCTCGGCAACGATGTCTCCTTCTCTCTGTCACTTCTACTTTTGTCCTTGACCAAGAGATCTACCAACCCTGATGTAATACTTGTGTTTCCTCATTTGATATATTTTTTTAAAAAAAAAAAAAAAAAAAAAATCCATTTTTAATAGAACTACCCATTTTCGACAGCAGCGACGACGTCTCCTACTGCTCTTGCCACTGTTGTTGCACCTACAAAGGTGATTTTCCTAAGACCAAAGTATGAGACAGAGCAAGTAAGTTGTGAAGTTGAGCGGAGGTGTTTAAACAACAACTGTCAAGCCCCTATGTTCCAGTTCTGTCTATGATAATAACTTGCAATACTTCACATTTTCTAAAGTGGAAATGTTTACAAGCCGTACAAAAGTTATGTGACTTTAGCTTTTGACACTTGCACAGACTCTTTCACTTCATAAGTGTCACGAGAAAAATATATATCCGATTTTTACCATTTTCCAAAACACGCACACACTTGCAACGTGACCAGAATCTGTACTTCTCTATTTGTGGATATCCCACAGACCTGTCCCAGCATACAGAGCTGATTAAGAACTGTAGGAATATCCCCTCATTGTTTCAGAAATATCAAAGCTTTTATGTGTATTTTCCCTGTTCCACCCTTTATTAGTGCTTAGGTATGTTCCCTAAAGACAAACAATTTTGAAAAAAATTAATTTTGAATTAAGGTTTCTCTCTGTTTATACATTTTTTTTCAAGTTGTTGGTGCATGGCAGATTACATCCAAATACCTTCTCAATGTGAGTGGCATTTCTACACATGTCATTGCCTTTGTTAAATTCGGTTTTGTTGATTAGTCATCGTTAATCCTTAATTCTATTTTTTTGATGTATTTCTATTTTATAGAAGATGTAAGAGTGTTTATTGTTGTAACGGTATTTATGTTGTTTAGTCTGTTGCTGCGAAAGAAAATATCTATAGCAAAGTGCTTAAGTTTGTTCAGTTTTCTTATTTCAAGCTCTACAAAAGGTACCAAGTTACCAGTAACCAGTAAACGGATTATAGTCGCGTATTGCTCGATGGCTTCTGCGACTGCTTGCGATCCTAGGCTGAACCGCTGTCCCTTTAAGAGGGCACTTGGCCCCGGTCTGGGCCTTTTGACCTTTTAGTACCCGTCCGGACGCACTCCATCACCCCCAACTGACAGACCCAACAACCAAATCCCCCGCCCGGGCCCCAGCCCCGCCCCACCGCAACCACCCCAGAAACAGCCCACACACCCCCACCCCTATACCAGACCCCTACCACAAGTAACCGAGTCAAGCCCCAAGTCAGGCACCAACCAAACCCCACCCCCCACCCCCAGAGGGCGGTGATTCAAGTCCCGTACGGACCAAACCAAAAAAGAAAGCCACCAGAAAAAGAGCAGCCAACAGCCCCCAGGCGAAGACTCCAGAGCCAGTTCCAGTCCATGTCTCAGCTTGCTTCCTTGATGTTGATGGTCCTCTCCGAAGGCCCCCAAGTCACCCAAAAAAGCCTTGATACCCCTAAATCAGTTGAATCAAATTCAATCCAGTTGTGACTATGGATATCCCTATACCAGAAGTGTGTGAGCCACCTATGCAATTGATCCAATAGTTGGGAGTTATGAATTTTGAATAAATATCAAGTTGAATTTTGTGTACTGAGCGTACTTTGGAAATGTAAAATGTACCAATCTGCTGGATGTATGCCATCCTATGTGACATTAGCACCGCTTAGTAATTATAGTTGTATTGTTTTGAGCGCACGGCCAAAGGATCATGATAGGTTGTTTTTGATCTTCTAATGTAAAATGAAGACCTTGGTTATTCCCTCTCTGTCCTAAAGAGGGTTTTGATGCTTGTCCGGAGTTTTGGGACAGCAGGTGGGGTGTGTCCTGGACTGTCCCTTACCATATTCGATCAGCACCCATATGCCAGGGTCATGGTAGAAAATCTTAGCTCAGCACTGGCTTGCCAAGTTCAGGATTCCACCCAGGTATTGCTAGTATATTTTCCTAGCACCTGTTTGATGTTCCCAGCGTAGGTGCTTGTGTGTGTGAGGGGAGGGGGTTTGTAGGGCAGCAGGTAGAGCTTCCTGGACTGCCCCTTGCTTTGATGCTTGTCGGTAGAGGGGAGGGGGTTTGTGGGGCAGCAGGTAGAGCATCCTGGTCTGCCCCTTGCTTTGATGCTTGTCGGCAAATTTGAGAGTTATGGGGCAGCAGGTAGAGCTTCCTGGACTGTCCCTTGCTTGATGCTTGTCCAAAAAAAAAAAAAGAAGGGGGAGAGAGGTTTGTGGGACAGCAGGTAGAGCTTCCTGGACTACCCCTTGCTTTGATGCTTGTCGGCAAATTTGAAAGTTGTGGGGCAGCAGGTAGAGCTTCCTAGACTGCACCTTATTTGCTTGTCTGGCAAATTTGATTGAGTAGTTATATCTTTTCTTTATTGGCAAATGAAAAATTTGTTTGGCATATTTGATGGTTTCATCTTTTCTCTGGTGACAGTTGGAAAGTTATTCTTAACTTTCCTGTTTATCTTCAGTCTCCCTTTTCTGTTCATGGCCGTTTGAGTTTTCTTCTGTATTGAGTCTTCTTTATGATCTTCTTCTGTTCTCCTCTTCCTGAAGGAAGGTGTCTTTATTTCCTGGTAATGTGTTTCCTTTTGTTGAAGAAGTCTGTTGGTCATGTCTTTCTGTCGTTTTTTTTTTTTTTTAATTATTAAAATCAATTAATGCAAGAAATTAATAACTAGATTATAGGTTAAATTAATTTCAATTAATCTTGATAATTAAATTAGATTAAATTAGATCAGTTCAATTTAATTAAGTTAAGTTAAATAAGAGGAAGTAGCTTTAATCAATGAAAGTAATTATATATATATATATATATATTTTTTTTTAATCAATTAATGCAAGAAATTAAATAACTAGATTATAGGTTAAATTAATTTCAATTAATCTTGATAATTAAATTAGATTAAATTAGATCAGTTCAATTTAATTAAGTTAAGTTAAATAGGAGGAAGTAGCTTTAATTAATGAAAGTAATTAATTTTTTTTTTTTTTTTTTAAATTAATATAATAAAATATTTTTCATTATGTACAGTGGAGTATGATTTTAATGTTATAAACTTAGCATGGGTAAAATTGCTATGTGAGCATGTTCATTTTGATTGGTTGTCATTTTGTTTATGGTTCAATCCTTTGGCCGCTATACATTGTGTTAAATTGCAACTAAAGGAGAAGCGCGCCTCAATTTCAACCAATCGTCATCGCCCTCACAAAACTTCCTATACTAATCTAGGGTCTCTGAATTGTAACACGCTGCTATGAGCGACGCGGCATCACTTATGGATTATTGACACTATGAGATAACAATAATGAATTTTTCTGAAATAAAGTGGGTAACAGTCCGAAGTTTATTAATCATGTAGAAGATAATTCCTACACTCGTCTCAACATTATATAATAGTTTTAATACTTAAAACTAGCATATTTATTTAGAAATTGAGTGTGGTTGATATTGTTATTGTTATGATTTAGCAGACGACAGAGTCAACAAGGAACACGCGCCTAGAATTTATAAAAAATAAAGATAATATTTCTTACTATTTTCTTAATACTATATATTAATTTAATTCTTTGAATATAGTGGAGTGTAATACTTTTAAGGTTATGAGTTTAGCGTATGCTAGACTGCTATGTAGTCAGGTTCGTTTTGATTGGTTGTCATTTTGTTTATATTTCAATCCTTTTATTTCAATCCGTTGTGTTGGATTGTAAGTACAGGAAAAGCGCGCCAAAATTTCAACCAATCCACGTCGTCCACAGAAAACTTCCTATACTAATCCAGTGGCTCTGATCTGTAACACGGTTCTATAAGTGACGCGGCATCACTTATGAATTTTAACACTAGGAGATAACAGTAATCAATTTATTCTTAAATTAAAGTATTTAACTAACCCAAATTTAGTATTCATGTGAGACATATTTCTTACAATCATGTAAACATTGTATATTAATCTAATTCCTTGAAACTAGCATTTTTATGTATTACTTGAGTGTAATTATTATTGTTATGATTAAGCAGACGACAGTGACAACAAGGAACGCGCTCCTAGAAATTTACAAAAAATAAAGATATTGCCAGTTCCCAACTTTAATTTATCATCCTAACATCTTCTTACATTCATGTTAACAGTGTATATTAATTTACTCCTTTTAAAGCTAACGTGTTTAATTAGAACTTTGGTGTCAATATTATTGTTATTGTTATGATTAAGCAGACGACAGTGTCAACAAGGAACGCGCGCCTAGAAATTTACTAGAAATAGAGATTGGCATATCATAAATTTAATTTGTCATCCTAAATATATTTCATAGCATCATCTTAACAGATTGTACAAGTTGAATCCTTATAATAAATGTTATATTTTATTCATAATTATAGTATTATTGTTATTGTTATGATTATTGGCACGTTCAACACGTTTAACTTAGAACTTTCTACCCTCTTCAAGCCATAAATATTAATACACTTACTCCAAAGAAAAACAGCAGTTTATATTTCCCGCACTTAGTAACTCTGTTTAAGGGCAGTCAACTACATCGAAAGATATGTCCATAGCTCTACCGTCTATAGCAGACGACAATGTCAATACCTACTAAATGTAATATCATATAAACTATATTGAATTAGAAAGGTTATGACGTTAAGAAGTAGGTGTTTAAATGAATAAATAATTAAATAATAAAGATTTATATGTTAAAATATTCCTTACCCTGTGCAAAGAATATAATATATATAGTCCGTTCGGTTATGTCCATTATCCTGATTCCCTGTTTCCATGAATCTCAATTATAGGAATAACTGATTATAAATCCAGTGTATGTATCCAATTTATCGTTGTTATACACTCTTTGATCTTTCCTGAAGTCCTCTTCCTATCTTTTGGGTCTGACATGCGGCATGCCACGTGTGTGTGGGAGCAACAAGAAACACGTCTTTCTCAGGTACCAAGTTTGTCTTGCAAAGAGATCGAAACTTTAAGTTACACGGACGTGAAGGAAAACATACCTTTGTTACTACAGTTTGCTCTCCTTGTGTTCATTCTAATCATGCTTGCCTTATATCTTTGTGTTTTAGAGATCATATTTCTTCTGATGTAAATACATGCGTCAATGGACAGACAGCTTGGGTTATCATCCTTGAGGTTCACTGCACTTGAGTTTATTTACTTCATACAATCCCCAAATTCACTAGTTTAAAAAAAAACAAAAAAAAACTACCACTCAATACTATATCATTTCTCTCTACCTATGCGAATCTGTGTATGTCGAAATGTCCAAGTGAGAAAATATTTTGTTTTGGTCAGTTTCAAAACGCGAACAATAATGGCACAGTTAAGTATTTGATGTGACAAAAGAAATGTTACGGTACACAACAGGATTGTAAGCTCACATTCCAGTCAGTCTGTACTGCAATGGTAAAAATGCAAGAGCCTAGGCAAAATAAAAAAAAATAAAAAAAAATGCGTCAGTCGTAAGAACCAATTTTATTGGCTACACCTATTTTCTACCACCTTAGCTTCGAATCTCCTTCAGTCGTTCTTCGCACAGTGACAAGGTCAGACGTGTTTTTCTGCGCCTGGCCACTACACTAGCTGCCTTGAATTTAGAACCAAACAATGCGTCACTCATTATAAGTGACTTCATTGGCTAACCGATATTTTCCACCGCCTTAGCTTCAAATCGGTTTCAGTTCCTATTCGCACAGCGAGAAGATCAGACGTGTTTTTCTGCGCCTGACCACTACATTAGCTGCCTTGAATTTAGAACCAAACAATGCGTCACTCATTATAAGTGACTTCATTGGCTAACCGATATTTTCCACCGCCTTAGCTTCAAATCGGTTTCAGTTGCTATTCGCACAGCGAGAAGATCAGACGTGTTTTTCTGCACCTGTCCACTACTCACTTTACAAAGAATAAAACTAATACACAAACAATCGTACCATGGGTGACTCATGGAAATTTATCAGTCTTATTGCGGAATACATCACGGCATGTTTGGATGTACTATTCTGTGAGAACTTTACATGACGTTTTTAACAGAATGATTTTAGTAGGCTATGTCTCCAATTCACTCTTGTGATATTTTACGATAGTGGGGTTTTTTTTTTTTCCCAGTAGAAGTAATTATTTCAATGAGATGTGTGTTTTTGAAATTTCGTAAGGAAAATGTACCATATAAACGTAAGAGCCGTGATATTTTCAAAAGTAGAAATAACACAGTCTGTCTGTCTGTCTCTCTCTCTCTGTAATTTTGATTGAAATCTAATGGCATATGTTCCCCTTGTAAGATACCTCAAAAATTGTGATCAGTAGTCGCCATAATTACGTGAACTGTTCCGTTTGTTATGTAATTTTTTTTCTAACGATTTTTTTTTCTTCCATCAGTAAATCGTTGGATGAAAAAAAAACTTGAGTTGACTTGAGCTTGTACAATTCAGGTATCTTAGCTTTATCCTAGTTTGTCACTGCAATGTGTCACGGAAAAAAAAAATTCTAACATTAGATCTACCGTTTTTTCAGAAAGGCAACAAACACACGGCTTTTTCAAGAAAGACGCGAGTGACATTGCACTGTAATAACCCTGCCTATGGTTAACTCTGAGTTCTAAAACCAAAACATGCGTTCAGAAAAAATGTAACAATGTTCGACCTATTTTCTCTCAGTTTAGACTGTCGATAGAACAAGGTGCGTTTTGGTACTGCTTTTTCACGCCATTAGATTTGTGAAAACTTTGCAACATTGTTGGTATCCTGTGCTTCGAAACACAGAACATCTGTTAAATTTGGGATCTACAGCAAAATGTTAAGCGGTTAGTCGACAATAAATAGCACACTACCTTTTTAATAAAATTGATGAATGAATGAAAACAATGAACATTTCTCACATAGAATGTGTGGTTGTCTTCATTGCCTTTGTCCTATAATACCGCAAAAAATAACAGACCCAAAAATGGTGTCCTACGTTTTGGGGTGTTTTTTTTTTTTTTTTTTTAAACCATTCTTTCTTTCTTTCTTTCTTTCTTCCAGTAATGTTAATTCTGTCTGCCCATCTCTCAAAACACTCCAGACTAAAGTACCGCCCGTTCTACTGTCACCCAGTGCAGTACACTTGTGTGCGTTCTTTCTAAAATTTATTAAACAAATAAATAACAACCACTGATGTAAACCATTTAATTTCGCCGTGTAGGTGTATGTCTTCGTTCTAAATTTTTCTGCAAGGCACTTTTGGGGCTACTAGATTCTACAAAATAATCTTCATGAGGTACCAAACGAATTTAGTTCCTCACTTGTCTTCTTTGTTCAGTCATTCTATCATATTTACCACCATTTGCACTCAACCTGTCGATCTCACTCTGTAGTGGTTTACATCAGTGGTTGTTATTTATTTGTTTAATAAATTTTAGAAAGAACGCACACAAGTGTACTGCACTGGGTGACAGTAGAACGGGCGGTACTTTAGTCTGGAGTGTTTTGAGAGATGGACAGACAGAATTAACATTACTGGAAGAAAGAAAGAAAGAAAGAAAGAATGGTTTTAAAAAAAAAAAAAAAAACACCCCAAAACGTAGGACACCATTTTTGGGTCTGTTATTTTTTGCGGTATTATAGGACAAAGGCAATGAAGACAACCACACATTCTATGTGAGAAATGTTCATTGTTTTCATTCATTCATCAATTTTATTAAAAAGGTAGTGTGCTATTTATTGTCGACTAACCGCTTAACATTTTGCTGTAGATCCCAAATTTAACAGATGTTCTGTGTTTCGAAGCACAGGCTACCAACAATGTTGCAAAGTTTTCACAAATCTAATGGCGTGAAAAAGCAGTACCAAAACGCACCTTGTTCTATCGACAGTCTAAACTGAGAGAAAATAGGTCGAACATTGTTACATTTTTTCTGAACGCATGTTTTGGTTTTAGAACTCAGAGTTAACCATAGGCAGGGTTATTACAGTGCAATGTCACTCGCGTCTTTCTTGAAAAAGCCGTGTGTTTGTTGCCTTTCTGAAAAAACGGTAGATCTAATGTTAGAATTTTTTTTCCGTGACACATTGCAGTGACAAACTAGGATAAAGCTAAGATACCTGAATTGTACAAGCTCAAGTCAACTCAAGTTTTTTTTTCATCCAACGATTTACTGATGGAAGAAAAAAAATCGTTAGAAAAAAAATTACATAACAAACGGAACAGTTCACGTAATTATGGTGACTACTGATCACAATTTTTGAGGTATCTTACAAGGGGAACACATGCCATTAGATTTCAATCAAAATTACAGAGAGAGAGAGAGAGACAGACAGACTGTGTTATTTCTACTTTTGAAAATATCACGGCTCTTACGTTTATATGGTACATTTTCCTTACGAAATTTCAAAAACACACATCTCATTGAAATAATTACTTCTACTGGGAAAAAAAACCCCCACTATCGTAAAATATCACAAGAGTGAATTGGAGACATAGCCTACTAAAATCATTCTGTTAAAAACGTCATGTAAAGTTCTCACAGAATAGTACATCCAAACATGCCGTGATGTATTCCGCAATAAGACTGATAAATTTCCATGAGTCACCCATGGTACGATTGTTTGTGTATTAGTTTTATTCTTTGTAAAGTGAGTAGTGGACAGGTGCAGAAAAACACGTCTGATCTTCTCGCTGTGCGAATAACAACTGAAACCGATTTGAAGCTAAGGCGGTGGAAAATATCGGTTAGCCAATGAAGTCACTTATAATGAGTGACGCATTGTTTGGTTCTAAATTCAAGGCAGCTAGTGTAGTGGTCAGGCACAGAAAAACACGTCTGATCTTCTCGCTGTGCGAATAACAACTGAAACCGATTTGAAGCTAAGGCGGTGGAAAATATCGGTTAGCCAATGAAGTCACTTATAATGAGTGACGCATTGTTTGGTTCTAAATTCAAGGCAGCTAGTGTAGTGGTCAGGTGCAGAAAAACACGTCTGATCTTCTCGCTGTGCGAATAACAACTGAAACCGATTTGAAGCTAAGGCGGTGGAAAATATCGGTTAGCCAATGAAGTCACTTATAATGAGTGACGCAGTGTTTGGTTCTAAATTCAAGGCAGCTAGTGTAGTGGTCAGGCGCAGAAACACACGTCTGATCTTCTCGCTGTGCGAATAAGAACTGAAACCGATTTGAAGCTAAGGCGGTGGAAAATATCGGTTAGCCAATGAAGTCACTTATAATGAGTGACGCATTGTTTGGTTCTAAATTCAAGGCAGCTAATGTAGTGGTCAGGCGCAGAAAAACACGTCTGATCTTCTCGCTGTGCGAATAGCAACTGAAACCGATTTGAAGCTAAGGCGGTGGAAAATATCGGTTAGCCAATGAAGTCACTTATAATGAGTGACGCAGTGTTTGGTTCTAAATTCAAGGCAGCTAGTGTAGTGGTCAGGCGCAGAAAAACACGTCTGATCTTCTCGCTGTGCGAATAACAACTGAAACCGATTTGAAGCTAAGGCGGTGGAAAATATCGGTTAGCCAATGAAGTCACTTATAATGAGTGACGCATTGTTTGGTTCTAAATTCAAGGCAGCTAGTGTAGTGGCCAGGCGCAGAAAAACACGTCTGACCTTGTCACTGTGCGAAGAACGACTGAAGGAGATTCGAAGCTAAGGTGGTAGAAAATAGGTGTAGCCAATAAAATTGGTTCTTACGACTGACGCATTTTTTTTATTTTTTTTTTATTTTGCCTAGGCTCTTGCATTTTTACCATTGCAGTACAGACTGACTGGAATGTGAACTTACAATCCTGTTGTGTACCGTAACATTTCTTTTGTCACATCAAATACTTAACTGTGCCATTATTGTTCGCGTTTTGAAACTGACCAAAACAAAATATTTTCTCACTTGGACATTTCGACATACACAGATTCGCATAGGTAGAGAGAAATGATATAGTATTGAGTGGTAGTTTTTTTTGTTTTTTTTTAAACTAGTGAATTTGGGGATTGTATGAAGTAAATAAACTCAAGTGCAGTGAACCTCAAGGATGATAACCCAAGCTGTCTGTCCATTGACGCATGTATTTACATCAGAAGAAATATGATCTCTAAAACACAAAGATATAAGGCAAGCATGATTAGAATGAACACAAGGAGAGCAAACTGTAGTAACAAAGGTATGTTTTCCTTCACGTCCGTGTAACTTAAAGTTTCGATCTCTTTGCAAGACAAACTTGGTACCTTTTGTAGAGCTTGAAATAAGAAAACTGAACAAACTTAAGCACTTTGCTATAGATATTTTCTTTCGCAGCAACAGACTAAACAACATAAATACCGTTACAACAATAAACACTCTTACATCTTCTATAAAATAGAAATACATCAAAAAAATAGAATTAAGGATTAACGATGACTAATCAACAAAACCGAATTTAACAAAGGCAATGACATGTGTAGAAATGCCACTCACTTTGAGAAGGTATTTGGATGTAATCTGCCATGCACCAACAACTTGAAAAAAAATGTATAAACAGAGAGAAACCTTAATTCAAAATTAATTTTTTCAAAATTGTTTGTCTTTAGGGAACATACCTAAGCACTAATAAAGGGTGGAACAGGGAAAATAAACATAAAAGCTTTGATATTTCTGAAACAATGAGGGGATATTCCTACAGTTCTTAATCAGCTCTGTATGCTGGGACAGGTCTGTGGGATATCCACAAATAGAGAAGTACAGATTCTGGTCACGTTGCAAGTGTGTGCGTGTTTTGGAAAATGGTAAAAATCGGATATATATTTTTCTCGTGACACTTATGAAGTGAAAGAGTCTGTGCAAGTGTCAAAAGCTAAAGTCACATAACTTTTGTACGGCTTGTAAACATTTCCACTTTAGAAAATGTGAAGTATTGCAAGTTATTATCATAGACAGAACTGGAACATAGGGGCTTGACAGTTGTTGTTTAAACACCTCCGCTCAACTTCACAACTTACTTGCTCTGTCTCATACTTTGGTCTTAGGAAAATCACCTTTGTAGGTGCAACAACAGTGGTAAGAGCAGTAGGAGACGTCGTCGCTGCTGTCGAAAATGGGTAGTTCTATTAAAAATGGATTTATTTTTTTTTTTTTTTTAAAAAAAATATATCAAATGAGGAAACACAAGTATTACATCAGGGTTGGTAGATCTCTTGGTCAAGGACAAAAGTAGAAGTGACAGAGAGAAGGAGACATCGTTGCCGAGCAGCGTGGTTTCTGGAGTACGTACGTGTCCGAACGGCACAGTACCGTCTCTAGTTCTCTTAATGACACCAACTGTCTGTTGTTTTTGTTTTGTTTTTTTTTTGTTTGTTTTTTTTTTGCAACCTTTTACTTTCGTGGTAGGGTTTGAATCGAAGGGTCGTCAAGATGCATGAGGTGTTTAAGACGCACCATTGTCGTTCGCATAAGTTAGCCAGGGGTTCCTATCTGTTTGGCTTTCACTTGCCCTTGCGAAATATACCAAGTCATTGTCACAACAAGAGGTCAAGAGGGGTATATATACCGAGAGAACGAACTTGGTTCAATCATTTCTGAATCAGCTATCGAGATGAAACGATCGCACGATTTCAGTGAGAGAGAAGAAGAAGGTAAGAGGCAGCGACGTGACGTATCACCTCACACACGAAAAGAAGTGTTCGCTCAAATCGAAGACATGAGCGAACCTGAACCAATACCTTCCACGTCTGCGACCAGACCGAGAGAGCCTATTCCAAACCAAAGTCCGCCATCACCAGTATCACCCGAAAAGTACTACCACATTCGAGAGACGGAAAAACGTTCCTCTAGAAAATTTAGAACTACGGCCTACACGTACACGGTGAAGTTTAAAGATTTCATGTCAGACGTACCGCTGGAGAAAGCTGAGGAGTTCATCGCCGATGTGTGGGATTCTTTGTTAACCACACTGAAACAGCAATGTCAAGCCAAAGAAGACGATGTCATGAGACTTTCCATTCATCACGACAGTTTGAAGTCCCCTGTTTGGATCGAGTTTAGCAGCCCAGCAGAATTGACATCTTCCAAAGTCATCGACAAGATTCAACACGTGCAACAATCCAACGACAAGTTTCACATCACCGACGGAAAAGCGACACTGTTCATGACCCACGTGTCTCTTCCCCAAGGGACAGGACAACGCAAAAAGGTGTTATTGGTGGACGACCTTCGCAGCATCAAGCGCAGCATCGTTCAAATTAACAACATTCAAGACCTGATGTGCTTAGCCCGCGCGATCGTGGTGGGAAGAACGTATGCCGACAAGAACGACACGAAAGAATGGAAAAGAGCCTGGAAAACTATTCGACGATCGGACCGAACCAAACAACAAAGAGAAGCAGAACTCCTGTTACAGCAAGCGGGGATATCCAAAGACAGGCCCTGCGGCATTCCTGAAATGCAAAACCTGCAAGACGTCTTGGCTCCACGCTACACCTTGAAAGTACACCCTCAAGAACTGCGCGGACCTCTGTTGTTTCGAGGCAAAGATTTCAAAGACGGAAAATACATTCACGTCTATCATCACGATGAACATTTTGATGCCATTACCCGTATCACTGGATTCCTGTCATACAGTTATTACTGTGAGAAATGTGACTATGGCTATAACAATCGAGAGCAACACAAGCATTGTGGATCGAAATGCTCAGGATGTTTAGCTTCTGAACCCTGTCTGGACGAAGAACAAGAACGAGTGCATTGCTCTGCTTGTCAGCGCACGTTTGTCAGTCCTGCCTGTTACCAACAACACCTAAAGACGCAAGGTTCACAGCAGAAATGTGTTTGTCAGCTCTTGAGATTGTGCCCTACTTGTGGACAAGGCATACGTACCAACAGTGCCAAGGCGCACGTCTGTTCAGGAAAGAAGCGATGTCACATTTGTCGCCAAACCGTGGACTTGGAACACCAATGCTACATTCAAAAATACCATTCCAAACATGAAGAAGAAGAAGAGAATGACCAGAGGAAGAAAGGGAATTTCATCTTTTTCGATTTCGAATGCATGCAAGAGACTGGCATTCACATTCCTAATTTCTGCGTGGCTCACCGAGCGTGCGAGAAGTGCATTCAAGAGCCTATCTTGACTCATTGCCCTTACTGCAGCAAGATTCCTGGAGGACGTGAAAAAATCTTTCGGGGATCGAACACACTGGCCGATTTTGCCCAATGGATCTTAAACCCTATCGACGAGACGTGGAGCCAAGAAGATATCGAACGTTACGGAGATTGTCATCGCCATGCCACGGTGATGGCTCACAATTTCTCAGGATACGATGGACAATTTCTGTTGAGATACTATACGGAACAAAGTACCGAACGTCCGAAAGTAACTTTGAACGGAGCCAAAATCATTTCCATGCAAGTGGGACAAGTACAATTTAAAGATTCAATGAGTTACTTGGCTATGCCTTTGAGCCGCATGCCTAAAACGTTTGGCATGACAGAAATGGCCAAAGGCTATTTTCCACACTTTTTCAATACCGAAGCCAATCAACACGCCGTTCTACCCCATTTGCCTGGGGCTCACTACTACGACCCCGACAACATGCGTACCGAACAACGAGAAGCTTTCTACGCTCGGTACCAGACTCACGCTTCGGACCCTTTTGACTTTCAAGAAGAAATGTTAAAATATTGTCGTTCCGACGTAGACATTTTACGTCGCTGCTGTGGAAAATTTCGAGAACTGTTCATGGAACGCGGAGGGATCGATCCTTTGAAAGAAGCTTGTACCATTGCCAAAGCGTGTTCCTTAGTGTATCGTCAACGATTCATGCCCGAAAACACCCTAGCTGTCAGCAGTCCTCAAACGACCAATTTTGTCAAACGTCAATACTCGGTCAAAGCCCTACGCTGGTTACATTACTTGTGTGAGAAGGAAGACAAATGGATCCAACATGCTCGCAACGGAGGAGGCGAAAAGACCATCGGAAGGTATTCAGTAGACGGCTGGGACTTAGAAAACCCAAAGATCGTGTACGAGTTTAACGGGTGCTTATTTCACGGATGTCCCATCTGCTACCCTCAACGTGACACTAAAAACCAGTTTTACAACGGACCATGGAAGACTTGTACCAGGCCACTTGTCAGCGACGCTTGAAGTTAGAAGAGCAAGGATACCAAGTAGTGGAAATGTGGGAACACGAGTACGATCAGCGATTGAAAACCGATCCCGAGTTTAAGCGCATCGTGGAAAGTTACAAGCCGGTGGACCCTCTGAACCCGCGGGACAGTTTGTACGGAGGGCGGACGAATGCCACCTGTTTGCTGTACCAAGTCGACGAGGAGAAAGGAGAAGAAATCAAATGCTTGGACGTGTGTTCTCTGTATCCGTACGTGTGCAAATATTGTCACTTTCCCGCAGGGCACCCACAATTGCTGACGGAACACATCGACGTGGACAATATTCGACAATACGAAGCATTGATCAAGTGCAAAGTCTTGCCTCCCACGAACTTGTACCATCCCGTTTTACCACATCATTGCCAAGGAAAACTGATGTTTCCCTTGTGTCGTACTTGTGCTGAAACGTGCAACCAAGACCACCCTTGTCAGCACACCCAGGAAGAACGCGCCTTGACGGGAACGTGGGTCAGCGTGGAATTGTTTAAAGCTCTGGACTTGGGATACCAACTGTTAGAAGTGTACGAAATTTACCACTCTCCCAAGACAGAAAAATACCACAAGGGCGACGATTCTCAAAAAGGCATTTTTGCAGACTACGTGAATGCCTTTTTGAAACTGAAACAAGAAGCTAGCGGATATCCTTCCTGGTGTCACACTCCCGACGACAAAACAAAGTTCAAAGAGAAATACTGGAAGCAGGAAGGCATCACTTTAGACCACATCGAGAAAAACGAAGGAAGGCGATCGTTTGCCAAAGTGATGTTGAATTGTTTGTGGGGCAAAATGGCACAACGACCGTGTTTACCCAAGACGGAGTATTTGACTGAACTTTCCCGCTACTTCCAGATGATTCACGACAAAACCAAATACATGAAACACGTGGACGTCGTTCGTGAGGACTTGATCTTAGTCAATTACGAAGAAGAACTGGACTTTGTAGAAGCCGACAAATTTGGGAATGTCATCATTGCGGCTTACGTGACAGCCCATGCTCGCTTAAAACTGTACGAAGTTTTAGAACTGTTAGGAGATCGTGTGTTGTATTTTGACGCGGACAGTTGCATCTGCATCGATCGTCTGGGTCAACAGCACCCTAAAGTCGAAGGAGACCGTTTAGGAGCCTGGACGGACGAGCATCCCGACGACAAGATTCTAAGTTTTGCAAGTGGCGGTCCCAAAACTTACGGCTACGAATACCGTGATCCACAAGGAGAAGTGCACACGGAGTGTAAAGTGAAAGGATTGACTCTCAATTATCACACCAGTCGACTGTTGAACTTTGGCGTATTGAAAGAAGCTTTGCAGTCTGGACAGGATCAAAATTTTAAAGTGACCACCAACGATCCGCACAAGATTGTACGTTTACCCACACACCAAATCGTCAGTCGACCCTTGGGAAAAGTTTATCAAATCGTGTACCAGAAGCGAGTTCGGCTTCCCAATCACTTCACTTTACCGCACGGTCATGCCGATATTGGTCAGCATATAAAAAGGGACAACGTTCAAGGTCGATAGTTCATTGTGACTACCATTGCTAAGCGAGAAAGATGAATATTTTCAAACAGCAAGTATCGAGCGTAAGACTCAAGTCCAACGAGAAACTCGAGTGCGATGCTGTGCCTCGTGATCACATCACCAACGCAGTACCACATCTTAGTTGTTTATTTACTAACGCCATGGCAAACTACGTGAAACCAGTGCGACTTCCAGACCACAAGACTTTACCTTATGGACATGCTGATATCACCCAGTATAAAAGAGGGACCACTTCCAAGAACGACACTTCATTACGAGGACAAACACCAAGAAAGATGAATCACTCTACGCAGATGAAAAAAGAGAAGGAACAAACATCATTGACCACTTTCACTACCATACCCTCACAGCAAAGTGCGTCCAAAAAGGAAACAGATTCAGTAGACCTAAAGGAGTATTTTAGCATCCAAATGATTAAGACAGCGACTTCGAGAAAATTTAGGACGACAACTTACACCTACACGGTGAAATTTAAAGACTTTGCGCCTGACGTTCCAGCCGAGAAAGCAGCAGGTTTCATTACGGACTTATTTGACTCACTGTTAGAGGAACTCAAACGCCAGTGTCAAGTCAGAACTCAAGGTCGTTTGAGCCTATCTATGTATCACGAAAGTTTGAACTCTCCTGTATGTCTCGGGTTTGGCACACCTGTAGAATTAACTTCTTCCAAACTATTGAGGGCTATTGCTTCGACGATGCAGACGATGAGTGAAAAAAGTTGACATCACCGATGGAAAAGTGACCATTCATATGGCATACGTTGTGCCTCCATGGGAAGAAGACAATAACCACCATTGATCTGCTTGTAAATAAGTTTACCTAGCCCAGATTTACAGATGAAAGGGAGTATGTGATGGAAAACATCTACGCTGGGACACAAGTAGTAGCTGACCAGATTTGAAAACAACGTGCGTGACTGATAAAAAGAAAAGCATGAATTTTGTCCAGTTGGATCGTTTGTTTCTTGTTTGAGCTTTTTCTCAAAAATGGACATTAATTGTAGCATGAAAAATGTCATTCTTTTATGAAATGTATATACGTTGTATATGTTTTTTGAAGGCATGAACTTTAATTTTTAAAAGTAGTTTCTAGAACCAAGAAATAGATAACTTGTATGTATTAAATGGACAGTGCTTAAATCAAAGCACAGGCCGTAGAGCCCATGTATATATTTGAATAAATGTTTGTACCCATACAAAAGTCTTTTCTTTTGGAGTCTCTATTCTGTCTGCGAGTATTTCTTTGCAACATCTCTGTCCCCTTTTCTGTGTGTTTGGATGTGTATTTGTTTGTTTCTGTATGTCTATGTTTGTCTCTCTCAACCCTTTGTCAATAAATACATTTCACCCTATAAATAGTTTTGACCCTATAAACCCCACGACATTACCCATGTTCAATTTCCATTGACCTCCAGTTGACATTCTCATGTTAAATTCCCATTGTACCCAAAGTACAAACCACCTGTTCTACCACAGAAGCCTACGTGAGACTATAAATCTTGAGGCCACGGTACAAACGACCAAATTTAACATAGAAGTCTACGTGAAGCTATAAATCTTGAGGCTACGGTACAAACGACCAAATTTAACATAGAAGTATACGTGAGGCTATACATTTTGGGGCTATAGTGCCGGGACCCTTTTTTAACATAGAGGTCTACGTGGGGCTATAAATTTTGGGGCCATAGTGCCGGGACCTGTTTTTAACATTATGGTCTACGTGGGGTCATATTGCCCCCATATACTACTCTCTGGTACACCGTTTGTAAACACTACGCGAAAACGATTGGCTATTGCCAGGGTCATTTCAGCCTACGTGTTAGTCTGAATAAACAATGTTTTATTTTTAATTTTATTTCAGAGTGAAAGTCTGGTTCTTAGATAGGGCTGTTCTTGCTACGTGACAAATTTCATTTTTCTATTGCGTTGTTCAAGTGTTAAGAGACCACTAGACCTATCACGCGAGAACGGAATGATATTTTAGTTGGGTTTAATACCCTTTCTGAGAGCTTTTCAGTCAGTTGTATTTTAAACCTTGAGGGCTCGAGTGTGGTTTCAATTGTTGAAGCCAAATTGTTTTTGAAGTTCATTTGTTGTTGGAATTTAACAATTTATTCTCTAGAAAACCAAACGAGTGTACTTTTTTATAAAAATTCTGGGAGAAAGAAATTCAGTGGAAATTTATTCTGGAGTTATACGGAAACATAAACTGTGATTCAATTGAGGAATTGTTGCCATTTGTACAACGACCACATCTGACGTCATTGCCTTCCATATTGGAACATCGTCGAGATTCGAACCTGGATTCTATTAGAAATATTTAATGATAGGACTTGTATTTTTCAATCTTAGGATTAAATTTTTGATTATAGTCATAAACCGTAAGTCCTATTTCCAATTTTTTCATTGTTTTCTAGGGAAATAAATTATTTTGTTAAAATATACAAAGCTTGTTGACTTCACTCGTTTTTCTTGTTATTATTGTACGAGCCTACACGTAACAATATATATATATATATATATATATATATATATATAATGCAGATTTGTAATACTTTGTAAATGGTTTCTAAAATTTGATTTAGTTCAATAAATAGCAAAGAAATTATTTTTGGATTCAACCTTTTGCACATTTTTGAGTGAATATTCGTGCAATTCCTTTTATAATTGTTTTTTTTCCACAATATATCGGGTAATCAGCCCATTTTAAACACGAAGGATAAAAATATTATTTTCACCACAAATAATTCCAAGTCTGCGTTCTTACATTTGACATTACCCTTGCATAGTGTATATAATTTTCCATGCAGCAAATGAACATACAGAATAAATGAATGGAAATAGGGTGTTATATGAACAGGAACATATTGGACCGTTAATGTTGGGATGACTAGAAAGGTTTGGATTTACGAAGTTCCCTAAAATGTGCTGAAATATTAACAAAGCTAGAAACCTGCACCAATAAAAAATGCCCCCACCCCCACCCCTTCCCACAGCGTCCACCGCCCTATCTGGACTTCCTCTGCTTCATCTCGCAACCACCTACAAAAGTCATGAATTCTGCCAGTCATCAAACCGGAAATCATACAGTTGTTGCTATAAACATTCACTAACCACTCACTAACGTACTCCGAGAGTAAAGTACCACAGCCTTGCAATTTTGACAGGACAAGATAAGTGTACCCAAAGCGTCGAAAGATTCCGTAATTTTCTCCAGTCAAATTAGAATAAGAGACACATTTTCTTCTGTCATGATTATTGAATGCATTTTTAAATAAGATTCACTTTCAAGTGAATTTTTATATGAAGGGTATTATTTATGCTAAATGGTGTAGATCCAAAAGGAAACGAATTGATTTACCGTTGACAAGATATATTGTCATTTGTACCAAAATATGAATTTTGTATACGGATGATTGTGCAAAACAAAAGTGAATTTATTCGAAATGAATATATTGTGGTTTGGCACTCAGTCGTAGTTGATTTTCGGGATTATTTACGAAATTATACAAGCACTAACACATGCATTCAAACACGGCATAAATATCCCATGTTTTCTTGAAGATTGTGCAAGAGAGTAAACAAATGAACCAGTTGTACTTACGTAAGCAATCAGAAGAAAACTAATTTGATACAAAACTCCATACATATGGCCCTTGAAACAAATTTAACTCATTCACTTCAAACACGTTATTTTTGAAGGAATAGGGGTCGAGAACCAAACTATTTTCGGCGTCTGCAAACGTATTTGAAGCCATCTTAATTTCAAGAAAGCTACAAATCCAATTTTAAAGTGTTTTAACTTAATATATCTCTATCCATTTATTTATAAACACTTATCAAAATTCTCTCGACCTACGCTATTCTTCTATTCTTTTTTCTTACCAATCTTTCGTCTACGCAGAGCCTAGTTAATTCAGTTTATAATAGGTAGAGCAAATGTATGATTGAGGTGTCAGTATTTTGTATCAGCTAATAGTAAAATAATCATTACTGTCGGACTATCTGGGTGCGAGACCACAAACAATGAAAACTGAGAGCATATATCATATAAATTAACTCATTTTCTAGTCAATATAACAGCCGTGGCATGCCTAGTTTGACTATGTAAACCAGCAGATACTAATTATTTACCTATATTACGACACCCAATATAGGTTATTCCGCTAAATGTTATGTAAGAACCAATCTAATCTTGCTGAGTGATAGCTATTCAAAGCCATTGTACCATTAGTTAAGATTCAGAAGTATTATTGTTAAGGAAAATTTGTGGTATATACTAGGTGAAAATGTAAGAGAAATTGCAAGACTTATCCGCATTTCCCAAAGACCGGTCACAATGTTGTGAGATAAATCAAATATTTGGCTACGTTTTCTTAAGCTACATAAAAAACCCATTAGTAAATTTTCATGAAAATCTTACTCACGCTTGTAGACATATGAGAGATAAATATTTCTGACAAATGCTGTCAGAAGTTTATTTTGATCGTATCCAAGCGATTTCTTTCTAAGGTAACATTCGTTCTTCGATTGATGATTATCTTTATAAAGATTTAGTTGAGATGCAAAAGTATTATTTTAATTTTTAAATAAATTTAAAGGAATCAAACAACTCATCTATTTTAAATTTCTGATTTTCTTGATTTATGATCTCAATTCAACGATAATCAGGTTTATTGAAACCGTTCTCAGTGGCTTTATAATTTGTTGCCTGCACCCTAGCCAACATTAAGTTTTACGTTGCTTGCAAATATATCACGTAGAGCCTAAAGTTTCCTGGGATTCAAAATGTTGCTGCTTACTAAGAAGGAGCAATATGGAGAGGAGATGATGTTTGTGGATGTATGAAGCGTCTATAGCAGTATAGTGGGGCACCCTACGGACAATGGGAAAATACATTACAGACCTCCTCCCCACCCCTCCCCCGGGCACGTCTACGGACACGATTTCTACGGACAAAATATCACCCTGGGTACGTCTACGGACAATGGGAATTTTGTATAGCGACTAGTACACCACATCAATCTATCATACACAAATTATACAATCGACTAAAAAAAATTTTAGGTAAGAGAATAATGTTTTAGGAAATTAAATATAAATTATAAAATCGAATAAAAAAAAATTTTAGGCAAGAAAGAATAAATCTTTTTGAGGCAATGGATTGACCCATTACACATAAATTATACAACAACTAAAAAATTTTTAGGTAAGAGAGAGTAGACATCTTTTCGAGACATGTGAGTGGCCCTGAAAGGCGTCGTTTAGTTTTCTTCTACTTTCCTCTCTTATTCTTCTCCACTAGCACATCATCTTCTATAGTACGTCTTTCTTCTTTTTCTCATCCTTGCATCTATTTATAGCTACAACCTGTGGAAAACCCAAGTCTATATTTATAGTCTCAAACTTTCCAGCTTCAATGACGTCACTTTACTCAACACTAGTGGAATAATGGCAACAGCCGAACACGAACGCGAATCACATTTTTCATTTAGACCTAGTATATATTTATAGCTACAACCTGTAGAAAACCCAAGTCTGTATTTATAGTCTCAAACTTTCCAGCTTCAATGACGTCACTTTACTCAACACTAGTGGAATAATGGCAACAGCCGAACACGAACGCGAATCACTTTTTTCATTTAGACCTAGTACCTATTTATAGCTACAACCTGTGGAAAACCCAAGTCTATATTTATAGCCTTAAAATTTCTAGCTTCAGTTACGTCACTGAACTGGCTGACCTGAATACGCGATACTGTAGGTAGGTAGGCGGGTGAAATGAATTTGATATGGATAAAGGGAGTTAATAGGGACAAAGACCAATACACACAAAAAAGAAAGGGACAAAGAAAAAAACCAATATCTACTATCCACACCAATGAATGAGAATGCATAAAACACACACATATCTACTATCCACACCAAAGAATGAGAATGCATAATACATACACATATCTACTATCCACACCAACCAATGAGAATGCATAAAACACACACATATCTACTATCCAAACCAACCAATGAGAATGCATAAAACATACCATATTTACAATTCACACCAACGAATGAGAATGCATAAAACACACCATATATACTATCCACACCAACAAATGAGAATGCATAAAACACACCATATTTACTATCGACACCAACGAATGACAATGCATAAAACATACACACTATACTATCCACACCAACGTACGAGAATGCATAAAACACACCATACCTACTATCCACACCAACGAACGCGAAAGCATAAAAGATACATACCATAATATCCACACCAACGGACGAGAAAGCATAAAACACACAATATTTACTATCCACACCAAAGAACGCGAAAGCATAAAACACAAACACATATACTATCCACACCAAAGGACGAGAAAGCATAAAACACACCATATTTACTACCCACACCAACAAACGCGAAAGCATAAAACACACCATACCTACACCAACGAATGAGAATGCAAAAAACACACCATATTTACTATCCACACCAACGAACGAGAATGCATAAAACACACCATATTTACTATCCACACAAACGAGCGTGAATGCATAAAAGATACACACTATGCTATCCACACAACCGGACGCGAATGTATAAAACACAAAATATATACTATCCACACAAACGAACGAAAATGCATAAAGCACACCATATCTACTCTCCACACCAATGAACGCGAATGCATAAAACACACCATACCTACTATCCACACAAACAATTGAGAATGCGTAAAACACACACATACACTATACACACAAAGGAATGAGAATCCATAAAACATACACATATATACTATCCACACAAACGAACGAAAATGCATAAACATACACATATATACTATCCACACAAACGAATGAGAATGCATAAAACACACCATACCTACTATCCACACAAACGATAGAGAATGCATAAAACACACACATATACTATCCACACAAACGAATGAGAATGCATAAAACATGCACATATATACTATCCACACAAACAAACGAAAATGCATAAAACACACCATACCTACTATCCATACAAACGTACGAGAATTCATAAAACACACCATACCTACTCTCCACACCAACGAACGAGAATGCATAAAACACCAAATACACTATCCACACAAATGCTATGCGAACGCATAAAACACACCACATATACTATCCACACAAACGCTACGCGAACGCATAAAACACACCACATATACTATCCACACAGACGGGAAGAGAGGAGAAAAACACACCACATATACTATCCACACAGACGGGAAGAGAAGTAAAAGCACACCACATATACTATCCACACAGACGGGAAGAGAAGTAAAAACACACCACATATACTATCCACACAGACGGGAAGAGAAGTAAAAACACACCACATATACTATCCACACAAACGTACGCGAACGCATAAAATACACACTCTACTATCCACACAAACGAAGGAAGAGAAGAAAAACACAGACAATATCTACTATCCACACAAACGTACGCGAACGCATACAAAACATACACCATATCTATTATCCACACAAATGAACGCAAACGCATAAAACACACACTCTACTATCCACACACACACGAAGGAAGAGATGAAAAAACCCACCACATCTGCTATCCACACAAACGTACGTGAATGCATTCAAACACACACACATACACACACACACACACAAACACATCAGTAAAGGAGTGAGTAGTTAATATTCATTTTGCTTCAATTATTGAAAACTCAAAATCCATTTTCTTAACCCATGATGTACGTGTGTGAGTGCGTGGGTGCAGGCCCTTTATCGTTCTAAAATATCAAAACTAGGAAACACTTACGTTTTTTTTCTGTCTGGTCAATTCCGGTGCAAATTTTACAATCCAATATCACAACACAACACATCTTTAAAAAGTTCATAGACTTCTTCTGTGTCTTTTTTGTTCTCTCTCTCTCTCTCTCTCTCTCTCTCTCTCTCTCTCTGAATTTCTTCACTGTCACAGTTTTTTCTCCTCCTCTTCTTCCTCACTTTTTTCTCACCTTATTTTCTTCTCTTTCTTCTCTCTGGACATGCCGGTGTTCTTCTTTTGCCGAGGGCACCTCTTCTTCATCCTCCTGCTTCTCTTGTTTCTTAGGGCAATCTGAAGATCAATGTCCTATCTCTTGACAATGATAACAGGTATCCTGACTTTTTTCTCTTTTGACAATGGTCTTGATTTTTTGACGGTCTGGACATTCAAAGGGAGTTTTGTAGGGACAAACAAAGACCAACACATACACACACAAACTCCAAACGTTATGTGTTAGCTTAGAATGTAAGAGAAGGAGATGAAATTTCAGAAATAGACTATCCTTTACACCACAAAAATATTATCCATCACATCACTATGCTATCCAACATATCATACTCACTATCCAAAATGCCTTGTGCTCGCTTAGAATGTAAGGGAAGGAGATGAAAGATTACAATATATCTATCCCTTACGCCACAAAAATACTATCCATTACACCCACTATGCCATCCATTATATCATACTCACTATCCAAACGCCCTGTGTTAGCTTAAAATGTAAGAGGAGGAGATAAAATCTCACAAAATAGGCTATCCCTTACACTATCAAAAATACTATGTGAAAAAACGCTAGTATCTATTTATAGTCACCACTGGTAGGAAATTCCTTTTGGTGAAACCTAGTATTTATTTTTAGCTACAACTTGTAAATTCTTAAGGAAAAACCCACTATCTATTTATAATCTCATCTTGTAGGAAAGTCCTATGAACTAACTTAGTATCTATTTATAGCTACAACTTGTGGGAAATTCCTAGGAAAAACCCACTATCTATTTATAATCCCATCTTGTGGGAAAGTCCTATGAACTAACCTAGCATATATTTATAGTTAAACCTTGTGGAAAATCCTAGGGAAAACTCAGTATATATTTACAGCCTCAACTTGTGTGACTCTCCTATTTAAAACCCTAGTATCTATTTACAGCTACAACCTGTGGAAATTCCTAACGGAAAATTCCAAGTCTATATTTATAGCCTCAAAATTTCAAGCTTCAATGACGTCACTGTACTGAACACTAGGAGAATAATGGTAACAGTGTTCCAAGTGGCTGACCTGAATACGCGCTACTGTAGGTAGGTGGGTGACATAAACTTGATAGGGATAAAGGGAGTTTTATAGGAACAAACAAAGACAAATACACACATACGCACGCACAAACAAACGTACGCGCACACATAAAAACGCAGACATACAAACACAAAGAAACGTACGAACACGTATAAAAAGAAACAAATACACAGAAGGGAAGAAAAACCCCATTATATACCATTCACACAGAAGGGAAGAGTAGAAAAAAACACCAATATCTACTATCCACAAAAAACGTATGTGAACGCATATAAACACACCCTTATCTACTATCCACACAAACGTACCCGAACGCATAAAACATATATTCTATTATCCACACACACGAAGGAAGAGAAGAAAAAAGCACCAAAATCTATTATCCACACAAACGTACGCGATCGCATACAAACACACCCTTATCTACTATCCACACAAACGTACGCGAACGCATAAAACACACACACACACACACACACACACACACACACACACACACACACACTACTATTAGCACAGAAAAAGAAGAAAAAACACAATGCCTACTATCAAGACAGAAGTGAAAGAAAATAACCCCAATATCTACCATCAACAAAGAAGGGAAGGAAAAAAACCACATTATATACTATCCACGTACGTACGCGAAAACGTACAAACACAATATCTACTATCAACACAGAAGGGAAGAAAAAAACCCAATACCTACAATCAACACAGAAGGGAAGAAAATAACACCAATGCCCACTATCAACACAGAAGGGAAGGGAAAAAAAACACATTATATACTATCCACATAGGGTAGGGACAAGATCTTTCTTGTTAAGATGAAACACACACACATACACACAAACATACGAGCGCACACAAACACACATACACACAAACACATAAAACGTACAAGGGCAGACAAACACAAAAACACAAACACACACACACGCACACACACACACACAAACACTTTTTTGTTAAGGATAAGCTTTTTGGTAAGGGAAAGAAACAAACACACTATCGTTCTATGGCGTCAGTGTATGCTTGTGTGAAAATTTATCTAAAGTGTTTAGAACAAATCAAGACATAACAATGATGGATGAAAAGACTGACAAAGTTTATCTCAATTGCATGCCTGAAGTTCGTACGTGAAGGAAAACATCCCTTCCATTTCAATTCCAACTAAAATATGATCCAGAGGGATAGAGAGAGGTGAAAGAGCATATATTCGTGCAGTGACAATACAAAAACAATATACACCATTCTTATTATTAAAATCAAAACCAAGAGACACTTACGCTTTCTTTCCATTTCCCGTTTGAGGCTATAGGCCAACACATTGGCTCAAATAGTCCATTTTTCCATTTCCATCTCTTCATTGGCACAAGTTCTTCCTCATCATCACTTTCTTTTATTGAACCTTGGTTTTGTTCTCAGTAGGAGATACATTAAACAAATCTCGAAACTGTATCATAATGTTATTGCTTCCATACATAATTTCCAGATACATTATCTTCAGTAGGATCCAGCACTTTACAGTCTATTTGGTGTATATTTGTAACGTCACGGTTCCTTCTGACCTATCATATATGATACATCACTTAGTTGTCACGGAATAATTTTGGGGTCATTAACTATTTGTATAACAAGGACCTTGTGCACACAGAACATTTGCGACAAGCAGGTCAATGAGTTCGAAAGATTGTCCAGTAAATCCCTGTAAGATCTTTATCTTACGTTGTTCTGTCATTTCGTTATAACATCTGATATGTTCAATTCGATATCTTCTGTGCAATGTGTCACACCATACATAATCATTTAAGATTTCAGAAAAGTGCCACTTCTGTCTTAAGAGATGATCCTTGCTTGTACTTTAAAAAACTTGTAGTCATCACTCCTACTGATATAAATGGAAATGCTAATTGTATTTCAAATAATTGATAAACCTTTCTGGATGACGACATGCCACTATTTAAAGTAGCTACTGTTGTTTTAAAATCAAAGAAAAGGAAGGAATTATTGACTGTCAGAATATAGCAAAAGGCGATTTTCACGACAAGACCCATATTATCGTGAGAATTATATGTAAATTTAACCTGCTATGAGAATTTAGAGTCGTTATCGCTGTTGTTACGATTCAATAGTCTTAAATAAAGTAACAAATGTCCCTCTACAACAAAGTGAAAATTTTAAAATAACTTATATTACAAGACCAAAATATCGAGCAATCTAAATATGTTCCAAGTGTATTCCGAATGAAATTCACTCTATTGTGCTCATTTACGAATTGTCTTGATGTATCACATTAATATAATCCAAAATATCCTTAAATGAATTCACAATGAAGCCAATGAATCGTAAAGTCCGCGCACTTTGCAATTCTAATGAATAAATAAATCCTCTCAAATGATCACAACTATATTGCTTCTTTAAAACTAATGTTCCTAATTTCAGTAAATCATCTCTTATATAGAATACTAAACCGCAGTTTCAAAACCAGAAAGAGGTCGAATATCCATTTGAAATCAATCTAAACTTGCCAACAAGGTCAAGTACTTTAACACCCAGCCAGTCAGGAAGTAGGTCACCTAACCTTCCAAGAAAACACACGACCTGAATTAGAATCACGTACACTTGGTTATGTCAATAAACGTACATCTCACTTTTTTGAAACTATGTTCTGTTTTTAAAAGAATGGTCTTATCATAAAGTAAATTCCCTCAATCATAAAGAAAGCTAGTATTTATTATGTTATTTACTAAATGATCCTTAGAATCTTTAATCATGAAAATTAACACACCAATATATATATATATATATATATATATATATATATATATATATATATATATATATATATGTGTGTGTGTGTGTGTGTGTGTGTGTGTGTGTGTGTGTGTAACATTGTTATGAATGATAAGTCTCGGCTTTTTAATATGAAAAATTAGCGAATATTTGTTATGCTTATTTGCTTCGACTTACACGTGTATATTCGAAGCCGAGAAATGTAGAGTGCTTTGGATTTCATAACTGTACTGTTACAGTTACGAAGTTTGCCTGAATATATACGCTCCCTCTAAAATGATCATAGTTCCCGTGTGGCTACAGTCGGTGCGAATGTGTGAATTACAACTTAGCAATTATAATCTCGTCAAGTCGTTTCTGTAAATAATCATGGACATATATTCATCTAGGACAAACATAATTTCGCGTGTTCTTCAACAATTATTGAACCTTTCATTTTTAGAGTACACGTTTTTCATTTGTACTAATTAGACCTAACATTTGCCAGTTTAGCATGCTATTGCTTTATTCGCCTTTACCGGAGCAGGTAAGATTTGCTAGCATAGAAAATTCAATACAATTCACAGGAATGAATATATGTCCTAGCGATTAATTATCAATGATCGAGTCATAGAAAATAATTGATGGCAGATAGACTGGTTGAAGGACAAGCAGATTTATGTCCGCACATACAGATATTCGAGAAGGCCGTAGAGAGATTAGGAACGATGAACAAAAGAATGTGTAATTCAAGCTGTCGTTCACCTTCAAATACATCTATCAGATACTCCTTCTGGTATGCGAACGTGCTGTCTGTAACTTGTTTTGCTAATAATTTACGTTTTAAGATACCACTATATAGTTAATATTTGACGTGGCTGATGTAGCTCACGACCAAACAGGCTTGTACTATAAGATAAATGTGAATCGATGCAGTAAGGGCAAATTCTTTTGGTTCACAAATGCTGAAAGACATTGATTACTCACAGAAATTTACCTCTACTGTCCCGGTTTCACCTCAAGAGCCGGTGTAAGATTAAGTTTTGACCCATGTAGAAAACATGATTAAGGTTAATTTATCAAAGAAATGACCAGTTGTATATTGAACCGATCAGAAATGACCAGATGTATAATGAACCATCTGTAAATTACAAACCGAACCCGGTAAAAGCTAACCCTCCAATTTTTTACAACTGCACTATCATAACGTATAAACGTGATAATTAGGCACACGTTTACTATGTTTGGGTACTGTCATCTACTGTTTGATAGGAGGTAAAACGTATTAGGGCTTTCCTGGAAAAAGTGTCCTCGACTTGATCAGTAATTGGAAAAGAAAAGCACTAACATAACATTTTAACTGTCTGCGTAAAAATATATGTTTTTGTCGGCGTGTGTTCTATTTAAATCAGATTATGCATTTCAGACCCAACCCAAATCATTTGGATACTCTTTCGTAGTTCAGTGATGCACATTAATTGATGCTGTTGTTAAATCCTGAACAAAGAGCAGAAATATATAGAATGCAGCAATTTACTTTCAGATATTGATATACTAATAAAGGAAAGACAGGAGTAGTCAATGAACCGTTGTTTTGAAAGGCCAATAACCTTCAAATGGAACATTAATAAGATTCTCCACGAGCGTACATGTGAATACTCACATACTTGAGTTGTATGCAGCACATGTATAAAGGTATGGTCAAGACACAAACAGCCTTGAATTATCTTGTACACACGATGCGTGACTAACGTACTAAGCTACTCTATCCCCCCCCCCCGATTCCTTAAATGTTACACTAATCATTCACCTAAGAAAGGTTTTAATTGGTGCTTTCTATGTGTAAAGCGTAACAGTTCCTTTGCTAATAGTTATGTTGTACTATCTATTTCAGAAATATCCATACATGTAGGTCCAAATAGCAAACGAATTTTCAAGACTGATAATTTCTAAATATATATCGAGAATTAAATTGGATTCATTATACAATGGTACGTATATTATAACTAAAGGTCAGGATGATAATGAAAACGATACCTGAAGTTCGCCAGGTAAAGATTGCTATGAGTAATTATCGTGAAAACGATAGTTGATGTATGAGTAAGGCTTCCAAAGTCCTTCCGAACTGCACGTATGTATTAGGACTGAATTTTGGAGTAAAAGTATTAAGAATGAAATTTTCTTAAATTGTATTAAAAGTAATTTTTTATTAAATTATATTGAAAGTAATTTTCCACTAAGATATGTTGAGAGTAATTTTGTTTATTTTTGTATTACAACTATATACTATTTTAATAAAGATTGTGCCCTTACAAGCAAGTGCAAATCCCCCTTGTATTATATATTTCTCTTGTATACAAAAATGCACTCGTAAGTTGTGCTAGTTGCTGAGAGAGCGGATTCCTCAAATTCTCCTTGAGTAAGCCATAAGATTCAGACGTTTTCTGAAACAAATAAGCTGATGAGGCAGAATTGTCTGTTTGATAACCTAGGCTAACACAATCGATTCCAGTGAGAATAGGTAGGAGTCTCGGTCTGATTCGAAATGAACAAACGCAAGAAAGCTAGACGTATGTTGGTATTTGGCCATGAGCATACGTTAAAAATTGTGTGTAAATTGAGAGCAGGCTTGCGCAAAATCAGTTCGTTCGTCGAAGAATCAGAAGACTCTGTCTGTCTTTTCTTACAGGTCAGAATCGTCTGTGTTCGTAAATTCTTTAAAGAATAGAGACTTTTTAATATTTGAGATTTTAACGGTAAAGTTCATATTTTTGTAACATTTTTCTGAGTTCCTTCTATTTTATATTATAATGTAATGGAATGTTTAATTCTTTTAAAGAATTTATTTTCATTTGTATTTATGGTAATTATTATTTGGAAAGTCGAGTTCGCTACCAACTTTATATTTAGATTTAATGTGGAAATAAAATATTCTTTAAGTAATAAAGAATAATGTTTAGTAATCTATTCCAAATTAGTATTCTATTTTAAATTTAGTAAAATACATTTCTTCAAAACGATTTTTGCATTAATCGCAACTGTTGAATTTTATATTCTTTGGCTATCATGAATTTAGTCGAGATTTAGTTATCTGTATTATATTCTAAAATGCAGAAATTATACAAATGTATGAAGTTGGTAAGCTCGAAGGAAAAGGACAATTTTATATGTATTTTGTGCATTTTAAATATAAACGCTTTATAAGATGTATCTCTAGAATGTAGTATTATATACTTATATATCTCAATTACTTAAATAACGTTCGTTCATTGAAGAATCAAAACACTCTACTTGTCTTTTCTTACAGCGGATCCGTACCTCTTGCATCGCCATTTTCCCCAAAGCTGTAGCTGTATCTACACGGTTGTGAGTGCACCTTCTTTAAGAGAACCTGAACTCTTTCTTCTCTCTCTCTCTCTCTCTCTCTCTCTCTCTCTCTCTCTCTCTCTCTCTAACCATGCGCAAAGACATTTCTTAAGTTATGAATATTTCCTTCTCATAGCAAGAAATGAGAAGAAGGTTATGATAAAAAATTTTCCATAACATATGTACAAAAAAGACAGTCTGTAAAACGCCATCACCGCCACCAGAGAAGAGACTGGGATTGGTTATGAGTTCGATCACTGCCATCACTGTGTCAGAATGTTCTGAAAAGACAGTTGGTCCCATTGCTTAGACGTTTTTGAGTTTTTTGCCTATCACATTGACTGAGTTGATCGGAAGCAAATGAGCTTCCAATCTGCTCCCATTTTCATCTTTTTCTCTGGCTGTGTTGTTAGCTATAGTATTTTCTTCCTCTGGTTTTGCTACAGTTTCACTGGCTTTCTTCTTGTAAGCTCTCATTCTGTCACCTTCAACCATAGTCTTGTATTCCAAAAAATTGTCAAATACTGTTATCAGCACTACTCCCACAAAATATGGTCTTGTTCAAAAGGCACTGAGTTTTCTTCTTTTCTGACTGTGCTCATATATTGTGAAGCAATATTTCATCGCCTTCCTTGAAAGAAATGTCTTTCACTATAGAACTTTGACATCGTGTTAAAGCCATTTTTTGTACATAATGTATATTCGCTGCAGTTCTTTTGCATAACAGAGACAAATTCCAAAATAAATCAATCCTATCCCCCATTGCTTTAATGTCTGAAAGAGTATGGCCATCCGAAGTCATTTAATATGTCTGATGCAATAAAATATACTTTGGATATTTTATAAACATCACTTATATTTAATACACGTCGTCTATCCATCTGCTAGTACGTTTGTCTCCGTTGCCTCATTTCGTCTTATACACTTTTTTTTTACTATGCTGCTGTGGCAATATTATACAAGAGGCACGCCATCCTTGACTCCACCCCTGGGTTTAATCTGAAGGATGAAGCATCATATGTACAAAATTTGCATGCACAATAACGTTTTCAATATTTTCTGACTAAATTTCATATATGCATTCACAACATAGAATGACAGACTTTGCATTATAAGCCCCAAAGAGAGGGGGGGGGGGTGGTCAATGTATCTGGCTTTGGTGAGCACCGGGGGAAGAGTTGAGGGTGAAGCCTTGTAATATGCTTCAATTTAATAACATTATATTACACCGATCAGATTTGATTGTTTGTGGACAATATTGTGCGTGTTTTATTCATCAATAGAGTCTTGGATCCCTTAAGAATATTGCTAACTTGTATGATTTCTCTAGAAACCATGAGGGGCCCAGAGTGGCCGAGTGGTCTAAAGCGCTCATCGTTACGGATTACTGCCATCTCACCTCTGTCTGCGTGGGTTCGAGTCTTGAGCTCGGCCAATGTGGGTACGTGATTGCCAGTAGCTTGCCGTGGGTCGGTGGTTCTTTCTGGGATTTTCCCGGGTTCTTCCTCCACCAGTTATACTGGCTGCCATGTATAGCATATCTTGTGCTTAAAATGGCGTTAAACACCAAAACAACAACAGCTACTAGAAACGATTAAAAAGTTGGAATTTTTTTTTTTTTTTTTTTGAAAAAAAGTTTGATTGTTTTGCGGTTTTTTCTTTTGCGAAATATAACGTTTTGACTAACTTTTTTATTCTCTGTTTCTTGTATTGAGCTATAAAAGTAAGTTAATGCCTGTCCTTAAGTATTTGTGTTTCTTTCTTCTTTCCATCCCTTGTAATATGTACCATGCATAATTTCAACGTCACAGCCTTAAAACGAATCTTCGCTTCATACTAAATTCTGACTTAGCTTGAGAGTGTGGTTAATTTAACTCTATAGCCTCTCATCATAGATCAAATTTCAGTCTTCGTAAAATAAACAACATCTGTCACGAAGTCGACTGACATTGGTAAGGTCAGTCAGAGTTCTAAATCTAGGACAACAAACTGTAATACTGTCGGACCATGAAGTATCAAGTCCGCTTCATACAACATTACAATTGCAACAATCCTTTTTCCAGAGACACAATGAGTAGCAGTCTAGTGAATGAATTGATATCTAGGATAGAGAAACGAATTGAGCATTACAATAAACTTGTAAACCACCACTGCATCATATAGAATTTTACATTTGATATATCTGTATTTGGATTGTGTAAGCAAGGAAATGACCGTCCTTAAACATGTATGTTTTATTATCTGCAGCCGTATGTGTATATATATATATATTCCTACCCTTTTTCTCCTTGCACTTCACTGGTAGGATTATATGTATTATAAGGGTGGTAGTCTGGTGTTACTTTTGTCTATAAGGGGATGATTTGAAAGTTTTAGGGCACTAGGGGTTTACTTCGCTTATAAGTGGACATAATGGACGTTATGGGGGACATGTAAGTTAGCTTTTGTTATAAGGGATTAAAATAATATGTTATACCCATTTTGTAGATCCGACCCTTTGTTGGTCCGTAGATGATTGTGTCTTGGTCACTCCAAAACGGTGCTTTATAGTAACTGTGGGTTATTGATAGTAAATGTGGGGATGGTTGATTTTTTTACATGCCTAGTATTAGATAGTAGAAGTAGGTACTGGAAAGGATAAACAAATCACTTTGTATTGGTCACTACATCGGCGATGTATGAATAGTAGACAACTGGACGATGAATTGTACATGTGAGTATAATGAATAAAAGATGACTGTGTGCTTGTAATTTAAAGTGTAAGCTAAACCTATGGAAGTTTTTAACACTGAATTTTTCCTTGTTGCCAGATAGACTGATTATTTTGAACCTATGGACATTTTGTAACATTTCCCTTTCTCTCCAGACTATAATCTCATGTTACACCTATGTACATTTTAATACAGGATTTCACATCTTGTCCCCAGTGTGCGCTAGCATGTTAAACCTATGGACAGATTTTAACATGCCCCATATCGAACCATTGGAAAATTTCCATGGGTTTAATATCAACTACATTTCCACTTGTTTACAGAGTACCACAGTATTGTTAAACCTATTGACATTTCTAACATTTGAATATCCATGGTTGGCAGACTATCATACAATACTACATACACACATACACATGCGTTTTCAGATACACACATTATATGCATAGATTTATCCATGGCTATGGATACAGTGAAATGAAATATTCTTGCACATTTCAGACGATACTCTAACATAAAACTTGTTTCCTTAGGCGACATCGTTTGAAGGATAAAAATAAAATTGAAATGGGTAGATGAAAAAGTGATTGCTTACGTGTGTTTTGTTGCTAATATTTAATCTTTCAAATTCACGTTTAAAGAAACAAATTAAAGAAACAGGCCTACAGTCAGAATAGACTCAAAACTTTTATATTTGTTACTGCGGAAGAAAAATACAAAAAAGTAACATATTTGCCGAATTGATAAGCACAATCCGACAAAAAAAAAAGAGATATGAAGCCATAAATAAAATGAATCTCTTAGCATTAAGAGGCTTTATTTAAAATTTTGTTCCTCTCAATAAACTATTGACAATTAGTGCAAGATGTCTGAGAAGGGGTTTGATATATCTCTGAGCCACACATATCTTATGCGACATTATTTCATTATAAATCTCTTCCTTTCTCGTGTGAATATGATCAAACATTTCTTCAGCTCGAAGTTTTAATTCAGTCATGGGTGCGTTAATATCATTTATGTTAGAACTGGACTCAATGTAATTCATAAAAAATTTGCTTTTTCGATATTATTCATATACTTTTCATGCCAATGTCGCAATCTGTTGTTACATTAGGCAACAGTAATCCATTCAGATTACAAACATCCAGCATTGTTTGTGATTTCTCTATTCTTAACAGACTTTTCTTTGGCAGTTTTCTTTAAATTATTGACTTTACTTCTTAATTATTATAGATTCCATTGTCTCCGAATCTATCAATTTATTAGCAGAGTTTGATATATTAATTATTCCCAGTATCATATCATAAAGTAATAGCAACCTTTCAAGTTGGATCTGAAACTTGCATATAGGTGAAAGCATATTTTGATTTTTCTGACCAAATGATTATTACTGACAATCAACAACACAAACACGTACAATTACTAATTACCGTATCATATTTATATTACACCATGATCTGAAGCTATATTAGCAATCGAGACTGACATAATAAACATTAAGAGAAGAAAGATTGTCAAAAGTGACCAGAGCAAAAGCTGAAAAAACTACTCAACAAAAGGAGCAATCTGTCAGGAATAATGCGAAGAAACCTGCTAATATTTCATTCAAGAAATATAACCATATACACCAAACCAGCAATAATCTGATAACAATGCGAAGCATCATAAAAAGTTAGAAATACTACTTCAAAATTAACAATCTGAAGAAAACAAACAGCAAAAGGAACAGACGATTAGTTTGGATATAAGACAATAACTAATGGACAAAACAGAAGAAAACGACAAGAATCAAATTAAAAGAGGAAAAGGCATTGGAGGACTAAACTTATCAAAACTGATTGTTTTCAACAGTGATTATATTACAGTAGGTAATGGTCTTTCATATTATCGAAGGACTAAAGCTCAAGACAAGATAAAAGTAGCATAGGAAACTTTGTTTTACACAAGAATATCCAGAATACAATTATATTTTCACTGTCATAGACAAAAACGTCATAGGATAAAAGCATGTCTCGTACAAAATAAGCCCCTATTAATAAAAAAGAACATTCATTGTCGTCTTTTAGTGGAAGAGATATTTACTTTGAACTTTAAGTTGAATTTACTAAGCAAGATATTCAGTTTTAATACTGTCAGACGTCTCTTAAAAGTTTTAATTCTAGGATTATTTATAAACTTCATCAATTATTCAGTTCATAATAATCAGTAAATTATACAGATTTAAGGAAAGTTAAACTGGTTGTCTTTATATATGTTCCACAAGTAACAACTTCTGAATTTCGTTCTAAAAGAAAAAAAAAATGAGCTCACGAGTAGAGCCACAGAAAGCGACAATAGGACAATAGGACTATGTATTTGAAAATGATCTTAAATGTTCTGGGGAAATTCTAATGTGTCACAATCTTTATTTTAATCATGTTTGACTAGTAATAGTGTATGGATGGCCCGGTGACAGTTACTCGTGTTGTCTGTGTGATGATATTATTAAGGTTACTCAAGATCGTCAAAATTGTCATATTGACTTATATGATCTTGGAGTTAAAGCAGGCCAAAGTGGTTTGAAGGTAGGCAAAAATGACAAGCAAGGACCATCAATCATAACAAATTAGTTATCACGTTTCTGTGGTCAACCAGACAATCCAACACAATTTGAACCCGATCATATTAAGCATGACAAGAGTGGACTTATCTAAGTGACCTTGTGGCCGTTTATGCTTTTTAATCATTCAAACAATTTTGTGGTATTGATCTCCACCATGCCGGTTTTAAAGTAAACCAAAAAGTTAGTTTCCAAGTAACTAAAATGGATATTATTTATCCATCACAAGAGAGAACTTAACATACTTTCAAGTTGCTTCATAGCACGAATGCGCATGACTGCATTAGCACGTTTGATGAATTAGAAATGCACTTAATGCCATTAGTTGAAAATATTCTGAGTCGTTATGATGAAAGATTGGTTTGGTTGCTGCTTGGTTAAGATTATAAGGTCTTACACTAAATAACAGAAAAGAAGCAAAAATAATCAATTTTTAAAAGTTAAATTGTAAATATAATTATCTTAGCTATAAAAAGAAAATTTAAGATGAACTTAAAGTATTGTGACTTCAATCCAAAATAATGGATGCACCAATAACCTTGAATTTACTAAAACGTCAGCAAATCTTGATGTATTATAATGGCATTGTCCACAATTCATTTGACTGAATTCGCAATAATCTCAGAATATTATTTTAATCCAGAATCAATGAATACTTTGTAATCCCCATAAATAATCCAAACAAATGGTTCTTCTCAAATTATATACAAACACAACATTAAACACATCTACAGACTGATATTAAAACAAGAAGATAGGAAAATATAAATTAATTTCTTCTGCGCATCTTCCTTTCTATATACACCCTTAGGGCTCTACATCGCTATATGTTCCTATTCGATCTATGCCGCAATCGATCCCACGTGACATATTTCACAATACCTCAAGTTGTAACAGAACCCACCTGACTCAATCTTCCAATGGAAAATTACCCCAAAATTGTCAACAGGTTTATTATTAAGATTGATTTTAAAACGTGTCAACACCTATTTATAGTGCATATGCAATCTAAGGCCATATACCAAAAGTAAAAGTACAATATATGCAAAATATTTTGAAATGCGTGCAGAAAGGGCGTTTTGTTTTCGTTACCACAAAAACAATTATTCAAAAGTATTTGGAACAAAGCTGTCTCAGAAAACAACTGTCATTCAGTAAACTACAAGGGATCAACATAATAATATACTTTGTGAAAATAAAGACTTGATCGTGTCATTAAGAAAAGATTAATTTCTGATTCGGTTATGAAAGATTTATCTTGCATTCTTAGCGGAGAATTTTTAATATGAAATCGTCTATTTTTCATGTTGTGCAACGCACGTGCAATCATCTATGTAGCACTTATCTACATTAATATCAAAAGTTAAACTTCTCTGCTACGGTGTAGAATCAAGAGCTTGTTGCAGTTGGGGGAATAAACAGATTAGGTCCTATCTAACCAAACAGGTCAAATGAAATGTCCATGAAGAATGTCATTCAATTCGGAATTTCTTTTTCGGAATATAACGATATTTGTCAGTGACGTTGCCACGTGACATCAAATGAGAAAGATTTACTGATGTTTTCTCAAAGGTACAATAGACTCCAAAGGGTCGCCTGGAACCTAACAACAACATGACAACTACAAAAGCAACAACAGCATCATCACCACCAGCAAATCCTCCAACATAATAGTCATCATTATCGACGAGACTAATAAGTAAGTATGGTCGTGAATGATGTTTCTAAAGATGTTATTTTATACTAACGTAACCCGAGTCAAATTAAGCAAATTCAATTTAAATCTTGATTGAAAGTTACATTTCTTATGGAGACCTATAGAGTGCTGACACATCGTTAAGAGCTTGATTTATATCTACCTAAACGCTAGCTAGATCTAAGATACTAAATACCTTCAATAATTTCTTACTTTCAATAATGATAATTTTGCATTATATATATATATGCATATAGAAAATGATGTGAAGGGATCTTTTCACTGCAGCTCTTGTAGAAACAGCAGTTTTAAATATGTAGGGCAGTTTTGAAAGCATTAGGTCTATTTATCGTTGTTTGGCCAGGGAAGGTCCAGGCGTTTCCTTTCAATGGTTGGGAATGGGTCGAACAGTGTGGTCTTAATTCGGATACGTATTCAAAGAAAATGTGAACCTACTACGGCCGTGTCGGATTCCCCTTATGTGGTCCCAAAGTTCCATTCTCTATCTACTCCTTGACTTTTTGTTCGTTTTGGGGGAATTTAGGGTTGCTTCTTTCGGGAGAGGGTTGTTTCCTTGTCCGGTATTTGGGGTTTTCCTATGTTTGTAATTGTTTGAAATTGCCATTGAATGGAGTAAGTCATTATGCTAACTCTCTGAATGTTTACTACATGACACTAAACAATACTTAACATTTATTATGTTAATTCTTGTCCTACAGATAACCTTTTGCAAATGTCTTCAATTGATTTGGACGTAAATTTTACTTTTCTTATCACTGGCAAGGGCATCATACACACAAACTGTGTTAATATTGTATGGCTTAATCAACACTCAATGGGCTTTATTCAACTACTGAAACAGTATTTTTCGTCGTTATCATGACGACCCTTTCATCTGCTAACAGTCCTCCTTCATGGTACATAAAACTAATTAGATTGGCATAAGTACAACATTTATGAGTAGTGTAATAACGTTGGATCTTCTTTTGCATTACTCAATTACGAGTTGAGCACTATTTGGCTATCTGGGTTACCCCGTACCGGTCACGTGGGTTTCTTGACAAGTTGCAACATTTCTATATTGCCTTTCTACTGTAGACCTCTTTGGGATTTTAAACGTAATTAACCCCAATTATCTCCTTAATTTTCCAACACCCTCAGATTTTATCAATGTTAACTCCCTCTTACAGACCTGGTATGGCAGCATGTTGTGTAAATGATCAATATGCAGACACAAGTAAAGAAGTTGATGCCACTACCGTAGATCAACTGTTGGTTTAGTGTTTTATGTTCTAAGTGATGTATATTTGCTTATAACGTTTAGTTAGCTTAAATTTCGGCTTACGTTGCTTACACGTAGTTTTAGATGGATTTTCTTCCCTTTTAGATATAACATTTAGTTTATTTTTTGTTTTGGCTTTCTAGGATCTGTTTTAATGGTATTTTTGCACTCTGTCATACATGCATTGTTTGGGGATTTTAGTCTTTTTGACATGTTTATACCTAAAAGTTACTTTTGCTACGAGTCTATGCTCTTAAAATAAAAAACAGAAAAGAGTGAAGACACCAAGCTTTGTAAAATTTAACAAATAATTTATTTCCCTAGAATACAAAGTGAAAAATAAAAAAAAAAGAACTTGCGGTTTTAAGAATAATATCTAAATATAATCCAAGAATTAAAAATAGAAGTCCTAGTAATAAAATGTCCTGAATGAAACTGAGTTCGAGTCTCGATGAAATCCAAAATAGAAGGCGATGACGTCTGTTGTGGTCAGCGAAATCCTGATGTGTCAACAGTCCCTTGTTGACTCAGAAAATATTATTCCAGTTTCGAATTAAGTATAAATTCAAATAAAAAATGTCTTTATCCAAGAATTTTGTTAGAGCACTTATGTATTTCCAGGGAAAAGAATCAACTGAATTCAATAATTTGAAGAAAATAAAAATTCAACTCAAACTGGTCACAACATAATAACAACTTAACGTGTCAATTATTTGGAGCCCAACTAATAAGCTTCTATCAAAAACAGCAGTTATACGCTAATTAGGACGCAAAACAGATTCCCGGATGAGGGTCAAAAGTTCATAGCTCTGGAAAAACTATAAGCCTGTTTCTTTCTGCCACAGGTCAATCATAAATGATGTTTAAAAAATGACATAAGAAGATGTCTTATGAATGATACAAAGTATACATGAAAAATATTTCTATACACGCAAAAGTGCATCTATTAAATAACCTTTTCCCTTGATGTGCCTGACGTCAATATTATAATGCTGTAACAACAAACTCCACCTTTATAGTCTCTAAGTTTTGTTTCTCATCTTGCCGATGAAAGTAAGGGGGTTGTGATCACTAAACACAATAATAGAAGTAGGAGATGAACTAATGTACACTTCAAAATGTTGTAAAGCCAATATCAAAGCCAAACATTTCTTCTCCATTGCAGAATAATTTCTTTGGTGTTTATTTAATTTCTTAGAAAAATAACACAATGGATGATCAACACCATTTTTATCTTCTTGAATCAATACTGCTCCAACTTCACTTCCACAAACAGACAGTTTAAATGATTGACTGAAATTTGGAGCTGTAGGAACTGGTGTACTCATAAGTATGGCCTTTAACTTATCAAAAGCCTCCTGACATTTTGCAGACCAATAACATTTGGTTTTCTTGCTCAATAAATTTGTCATTGGTTCATCAATTATGGAAAAATTAGAACAAAATTTCCGAGAGTATCCAGCCATACCCAAAAATTGCATCAGCTGCTTTTTACTGACAGGCACAGGGAATTCAGAGATAGCCTTGACCTTAGCATCTATAGGTTTAACTTGTACATGTCCCACAATATGTCCTAGACATGTTACACAAGCACGGCAGAACTCACTTTGGGATAAATTAATTGTCAAACTTGCATTAGTGAGTTTATGAAAGCATTTCCGAATTGTTATTACATTTTTTGACAGGTGTCGCTGTAGATGATGACATCATCGATAAAAGTACTTGGCGAACGTCTCATCTCAAACGGCATCACTTTATATTGATAAAGTCCATCTGGAGTCACGAATGCCGAAATTTCTTTTGCCCTTTCCGTCAGTGGAATTTGCCAAAATTCTTTCAGATGGTCAAATGTTTTGACATACTTTGAATTTCCAACTTTGTCAATGCAGTCATCGATTCTTGGTAATGGAAAGGAATCTGTTGCATTCACACTGTTCACCATTCTATAATCAGTGCACATGCGGAAAGTTTTATTTAGTTTCAAAACAAGTATACATGGTGAATTCGAATCACTTTTACTCGGTTCTATAAAATCATTTTCCACCAAATACTGAATTTCTTTATTCAAGTATTACTGTTTGAGAGAGTTCATCCTGTATGGGTGTTGTTTCACAGGTTTGGAATTTACAATTTCAACGTCATGGTAAATTTTGTTTGTTCTCTTAGGAACATCTGGAAATAAGTCCTCATATTCAAGTAATAACTGTTTAATTTTTTTCCTTTATTGTTGCTGCAAATGTAAAGTCTCTGGTCCAGATTATTCATGATTTCTGAATTCCGAAGATTTGGTACTCCAAAATCAAATATTATCCGATTGCACTCCGTCACTTAAATCCTCACTGAGTGGGACAGCTACAACTAAATTATTTGCATGATTAACTTGGCTATCTCCTCTCAATATACTCTTTTAACAAGTTTATGTGACAAAATTGTTTTTCTTTTCGCCTCCCAGGAGTATTTATGATGTAATTTAAATCATTTACTTTCTTTTCAACTGTGTGGGGACCAAAATACTTGGTCGAAGAAGATTTTGTTGTATGAGCAAGAAAACCAGCACTCTATCACGAGGCTGAAACTCCTCTCCTTTCTATTTTTATCATACCTTAATTTCATTTTTGACTGAGTAGAGTGCAGATTAGGTCTTGCAACCTCACAAGCCTTTGACAACGTATACTTAAAATTGGAAACATAATCGAGAAGATTGATTTCAGTATCTTCACCAGAAAGAAGTTCATCTTTCAACAACTTCAAAGGTCCACGCAAAGTGTGTCCAAAAACTAGTTCAAAGGGACTGAATCCTAAATATTCTTGAACTAATTCCCAAAAAGCAAACAACAGTAAATGAATGTCTTCATCCCAATCTTTACCCGTATCAAAACAATATGACCGAATCATATTTGTCAAAGTTTGATGAAATCTTTCTAAAGCCCATGGGCTCTCAGGGTGATAGGCAGAAAGATTTGAATTATTGGATGCCTAATTTCTACATAACTTGCTGGAAAATTCCAGACATAAAATTTGACCCTTGATCCGATTGGACAGATTTGGGAAGGCCAAAGTGAGTAAAGAAAATTTTATTAAAGCTTTTAATATTATTCTAATTCTAATATTCCTCAAAGGAATTGTCTCTGGGAATCTTGTTGACGCACACATTATGGTCAACAAGTATTGGTTACCTGACTTTGTCTTACGTAAGGGACCGACACAGTCTGCCATTATTCTGCTAAATGGTTCGTCAAATGCAGGGATAGGTAGCAAATTAGCCTTAGACATCTTCTCATGGGGTTTTCCTACCATTTGACAAGTATGACGAGATCGCTAGTATTTACAAACATCACTTTTTATTCCTGGCAAATAGAAGTGATTCAAGATCTTGTGACAAGTCTTATTAATCCCTAAATGACCAGCCAAAGACGTTTCATGGGCCAGACTAAGAATTTACTCTCATTACGACTTTTGAACTACAAATTGATAGTTCACTGACGACTCGTCACCAGCAGGTACCTCGGGAGGTCTCCATTTTCTCATAAGAATTCCATTTTTAATGAAATAACAGACAGGTAGTTCAGTGGCTTCAGTTTCACTAATGGCCCTTTGAAACAAACAGGAGAGTTCAGGATATTTTTCCTGTTCGACGACAAGTGATTGTCGTTTGTAACCCTGATTAAAAAAAAAGAGAATGAATAGTTAAAAAAGGATCACTGTGATCAATACCTTTTGATTGATCCAAATTAGAAGTGAAAGTGACCTCATCAAATGCCTGACCAATACATGTGTCAGCTAAAGAATACTTTCCTAATCAATATCATTCCCAAGGGCTTTCTTTGCCATAGCTCTAGTAACTGCACATGCTGGGTATAAATAAGGGAATTCTTTTCCAATAGGATCATCTTTCTGATGCAAACCAGGCTTGTCATATACAAGTGGATTAACCTCAACCTTATCTCCAGCTAGATCATTGTCTAGTAATAAATGAATGCCCTCAGTGGGTAAAGAAATATTATTCCCACTGTCACGGGTCCTGAAACTAAGTCTGATGACAAATTTACAGAATGGAGGAACATTAACAAAGCCGCACTCTATTCCCTGAATAAGAACACTCATTAGAAGAACACTTCTCAGAGAAAGGCAAAGTACCTGATAATAAAAGACTCTGAGAAGCTCCGTGTTTATTAAGATATTAATAGGGATAGGATTGGCCGAATCACCCAAGAATTATATTGAACCCTTCGACATGAACGGTTCATAATTCTCCATAATTAATTCAGACTGGGGTTTATTAGACCCAAGAAATGTGTTGCTTTCAATACATGACCGTGACCTTGACCTCTTAGAAATAAGAGCATTGGAATAGGTCTGTCTTGATTCTGATGCTAATGTTTAAATTTGAAGCAATCAGAAATAAAGTGTCCTTTCTTCTTGCAGTAGGTACACGTAAGAAGAAATAACGATTTCTGATCAAGTTTTTCGGAAACTTGATTTCCAAAAGTTGTGCCAGATTGAAATTTTAAGGGGCTCATATTAGGCTGAAATACTTTTTACCAGAAGACTGCTGAGTGGAAGCCTTGCTTATAAAAGAAACTTTATGAGCTAAGAAATACTCATCAGCAGTACGAGCAGTGTTTTCCAAGGTTTCGACATTATGCTCATCAAGATGAGTCTTAATGTCACTATGGACACAGTTCTTGAACTTTTCAAGTAATACAAGTTGTCTGAGATTTTCGTAATCTTGATCAACTTTCTTGGCTAAGCACCATCTCTCAAATAACTGCTCTTTTTGTCTTGCAAATTCGACATGAGTTTGTCAAGCTTCATTTTTCTAGTTCCTGAATGTTTGCCGATAAGCCTCAGGGACTAACTCATAACCCTTTAAGATTCATTCTTTAACCAGATCATAGTCAGCACTTTGCTGTAGTGACAGTGAATTGTACATATCACTAGCTTTACCAGTAAGTACACATTGTAATAACAGAGTCCAATACTCCCCTGGCCATTTAAAAGTTTCAGCAATTTTTCAAAATGAGGAAAATATTTGTCTACTTCTTTTTCTCTAAAACGTGGCACTAACCTAATTTTCTTAGTAACAACAAAACCTGAATTTGTATGTAAAGTGGGGATCTGCTTTTCACTTGCCAGCTCCAATTCTCTTAATCTAAATTGACATTCCCTTTCTTCCTTTTCTTTTTGCGTTGCAATTGCATTTACACTTGCATCTGTGTCTCTCTCTCTCCTCTTTCTCCAAAAACATTTTCCTCTCTCTTTCCTCCTTATCTAATTGCATTTGCTTCTCCTCTTTCTCCAATTGCATTCTTCTCTCTCTTTCCTCCTTATCTAATTGCATTTGCATTTGTTTTTCTTCTTTCTGTAACTGCATTTGTTTCTCTCTCTCTTCTTTCTCCGATAGTATTTGTTTTTCTTCTTTCTGTTACTGGATTTGTTTCTCTCTCTCTCTCATCTCTCTCTCCAATAGCATTTGTTTTTCTTCTTTCTGAAGTTCAAGCTTTCTTAACTCTAATTCCATCTTGTATTTTAATTTTAATTAATACTTTTATGTCAGAGTCTGATACAGACTTACTGATCGAAACCAAAGCACTTTTATCCAAAACATTCTTTTCCACCAAATACTGGACCAAAATATTTTTTATTTCTTACTTCGTTAAAGAAGTTTTTGACCCACAAAGATCATATTATTTGGCATGCTGAAGCTATTCATCTTTTTTTCAAGAAGTCTAACTGTTCCTGGGTAGCATTTGAAAGAAAAATCTCCACTTTTGAGACATTTTAAAAACTCCTCTTGATTTCACTGAAGATTTCTAAAATGTGAAATAATACGTGGGATTTAAAAAATTCTGAAACTAGGGGAATTTATATTTCAAAAACAAAGTTTCTTGAAATAGTTTAGCCAAAATTCGTATCCCAAGGACGAGTGCCCAAATTTTTGTTACTAGTCAATGCTCTTAAAATAAGTAACAGAAAAGAGTAAAGGCAACAAGCTTTGTAACATTTAACAAATAATTTATTTCCCTAGAATACAAAGTGAAAAATTAAGAAAAAAGAATTTACGGTTTTAAGAATAAAATCCAAATTAATCCAAGAATTAAAAATAGAATTCCTAGTAATAAAAAGTCCTGAATGAAACTGAGTTCGAGTCCCGATGAAATCCAAAATGGAAGGCTATGACGTCTGTTGTGGTCAGTGAGGTCCTGATGTGTCATCAGTCTCTTGTTGAATCACAGAAAATATTATTCCAGTTTTTAATTCAGTATAACTTCTTAAAAATGTCTTTATCCAAGAATTTTGTTAGAGCACTTATGTATTTCCAGGGAAAAGATTCAATTGAATTCAATAATTTGAAGAAAATAAAAATTCAACTCAAACTGGCCACAACGTAGTAACAACTTAGCGTGTCAATTATTTGGAGCCCAACTAACAAACTTCTATAAAAAAAAAAAAAAAACCAACAGTTTTACGCTAATTAAGACGCAAAACAGATTCCCGGATGATGGTCAAAAGTTCATCCCTCTGGAAAAATAGAAGCCTGTTATCAATTTATACATGCTATTTGTCACGTAGTCCAGGTATGACCTTGAGTCAACTTAACAATTCTTCCTCTGAGAAAGATGAAAAAAAGAAATAAAAAAGTTGTTTACCAAAACCGTAACGGATTTTGAAACGAGGTCAAGAACTAGATACAAAGTTTCTGTTGTTAGTTGTTTATAAAAATAAAAAAGTCAATTCTGGTGAATGTCAAATCCGGTAAACAATGTTTCATTACAATAGCATGTAATGGAATCAAAGAAAATTTTAAAACTAACAAACAAACAATTAAATTAAATATGCATCCCACTTTTAGCACAATAGAAAAGAACAGCTATGGGAACGTGCGCAATATTCTAATAAGAATAATCAGTGTAACACGGAATATTCCTGTATTGACTAGTTCGAAATCAAGCGCTTTAGGAACTGCGGTTTCGGCATATAAGACGAATGATATTGTTGTTTTGGGTTTGACGCTATTTTTCAGCGCTTGACAGGCTATACGTGTCAGCCAGTATATCTGGCGGAGGAAGACACAGGAAAACCCCGGTAAGAACCACCGACCCACGGGAAGTTATTGGCAAGCTTACTCACAAATTCATATGGACCAAGCCCCAGATTCGAACTCACACTGAGAAAGGTGAGATGGCAGTGATCAGTGAAGACGAGCGCTTTAGACCACTCGGCCACCCTGTTTGATGAATCGCCTGAAAATTAATAAATATTGATTTTGAAAGACATAATGATAACTGCTAGCAAGTACATGAATAACACCATCTGCTGAAGCATCACTGAATTAGTTTTATGGGTAAAAATAATTATAATAGCCACTCACCTGTACGCATCCAAGCAGGTTGACTTCTTCGTTTTATAGTACTATCAACGTTCATGTTCAAATTTGAAGTCGCGTTTGTTGCATTTAAACCGTAGCGATTGGTCAGAAGTATGGAAAACCGCAACAATTAGAAGCTCCTAAAAGGACGGTGATTACAATTTTTGCCTAAAAATTATCAGCGACGTTACTATTAAAGGAGTCGGCGATTATAACTTAGTAGATCGCTTTTTTTTTCTTTCGTTAGTAAAAACGGAGATCAAAATTATCAGGTGCATTACTGTTGAACGAGCCGGTGATTATAATTAGTAGACTGAGCTTCCGATGTTTTGGAGCCGTTAATCGTGATTTATTTTAACGCAGCCGTAGATTAAACAAGTGTTTTACGAGCCACTAATTGTAGTAGGAGCCGCTAAATGTAGTCCATTTCAAAATATAGGGAAAAGTTGTAGTCACCGTCATTTTAGGAGCCGCTAATTGTTGTCGGAGCCGCCAATTGTTGCCCATATGAAAATATAGGAAAACATTTTAATCACCGCCGGATACCTGCGACTTTCCATTCGCTAGAGCCATGGAGTGATTATGTGTTGGGCCATGTGGATGAATATGATTATTTGCGTGGTACAAATTTTCTGGCGATTGGGTTTAGCTAATTACGTTTCTCCGAAGCTCTTGGTCAGGAAGTGGGGCGATTTAGGGTTTTTGCCAATAAATTTCGTTTTCAGTTGTCAAACTCACGATCGGTAAATTCGTATTAGTTTTAAAGAATCCCCTTGCCGGCCTGATCGTTACAAAATGTTGACTCACCTCCTCATGCAATGTCACAACGATTTCACGGAATTCTTCGTGTGCCTCTCTCGCGGCTTCTTCTGAAAGTGTTGCTGTCTCAACGGTCTGTTGATTAGTTCTGGTAAGTTGACATTAATGTCTGCTCTGGCGCTTCTGATTCCTTCAGTGTCGCAAGGGAAACGTTGAAGTTTCTGTGCTGTCTCACCTGTGTCAGCGGCGAATTCTTGTTTTAGCTGGGGGTGGGGGTGGGGGCTTAATCTACGTGTTGAATGTTTGTTCGAATTCCGCATTAAGATGTTCCCGGGCAGTTTGATGTGATTGAAATTGTTTTTGACTGTATCGCGCTCTGGCAAATATCTCTGCAATGTTGCTAAGTGCTCCTTTGCTAATCGCTGTATACGATCATCACTTCTGTTTACTAAATTTGTGTTTAACTCATGCATTTATGCCCTCACTGAATATATCTTTTCAATGCCAATCCGGTATTGTGCTGGTGTTGACATGTATATGGTAACAAACCTGAATAGGGTTGCTTGTGCATGTGAATGAACTATTGAAACGATTTTTTTTTTATTCCATATCACCGGGACACCATGTTATCGTTGTGTTAGATAGATAACGTCAGTGTCTTTGTGTCGCTCACGAGAAAATTATTTTGCAGGATTAGATTGTTTCTCCGGCATGGCATCATCGTTCACGACTATATTATTAATGTTCCCATCGATGTGCTCGATGGACGGTGCTTCATCAACGTCCCTGGTGTTACGCATATGCAATTAAATTGCTTGTGTGTTAGTTTTAAAATTCTTTTTTATTTTATTTTTGTTTCATTACATTTTATTGTAATGATTATTTTCACGGGATTCGATATTTTTTCAAGTAAATTCTGTTTATTTAGAACGTAAAACCTATTACAGAAGCATTATTTTTAGCTCACTCTGGTACACAGTTTTGTAAACATCAAGTGTTAACGATTGGCTATTTCCAAGGTAATATCGGCCCACGTATTAGCTGAGTTTTATTTTAAACCTTGAGTGCTCAAGAGGTTTCAATTGTTGAAGCCAGATTGTTTTTGAAGTTCATTTGTTTTTGGAATTTAATAATTTATTCTCTAGAGAACCAAACAAGTGTATCTTTTTATAAAAAGTTCTGTAACAAAGAAATTCAGTGGAAATTTATTATGGAGTTATACGGAAACATAAACTGTGATTCAATCAAGGATCTATTACCACCAGTACAACGCTCTCATCTGACGTCATCGCCTCCATATTGCAATTCATCGAGATTCTTACCTCGATTTTGTTAGAACTGTTTAGTGATAGGACTTTTGCTTTTCAACCTTAGGATTAGATTTTGGATTATATTCACAAACCGTAAGTTCTATTTCGAATTTTTACATTGTTTGCTAGGGAAATAAATTATTTTGTTAAAATATACAAAGCTTGTTGACTTCACTCTTTTCTCATGTTATTACTGTTCGAGCCTACATGTAACACTGGTAAATTCAACAATGTCTTCGTGTAATATTTCCTTGACGGCCTCGCAGAATGTTATAACACTACTTATCGTCTGCGGTTGGGGAGACCAGATATAATTTGTCCCATTTGAGCATTCTCATAACAAGGTTAAGTAACAAATGGGTCTAACCAGACCCTGACGACCCTATAATTATCGCGCGATTACTTTTTGGCACGGCCTCATGATATTTGACATTCCTGTGGTTTATTGTCGCTGAAAAGTTAACTGCGTTCAACTCATGCAATAACTTGTCCACATGCATAGTAATATAAAATGTCCACAGCTTTATATTGTCTGCGATGTCGGAAGCATACAGATACACTAGATTCAAGTGTAGTCACCATGAAAAATAAACGTCACCCGATCACTGGAACAAATTAGCGAGTGCAGCTCATATTGATAAAACAAAAGTTGCCAAAGATTGGTTGGCGCGGCAAGCATTATGGCCAATTTATTTACCGGCAACTAAACAAATTTCACGTGAGTGGTTTGACGTCAAAACGCCCAGCGAAGTTAATCAAGCTGATATTTCGTTTCTGCCCTACGACGCCACGACACACAGAACATATGAATACGAGTTGACCGTCAACGATAAAGCCAGTCGATACAAAGAATCTGAACAGTTGACGCCCAAAACGACCACCGAAGTCGCAGATGCATTTGAGTTGGCCAAATCTTCTGCAATTTGAGCCGGGTTGAGAATTTCTCGGAGAAGCATCCACGTTGATGGAACGTAACCGAGTAAGGATTCGCCGAGGACTTATTTGTGTTCATCGAGATCAAGCCATCGTTTATAAGTTTAACTGTCGACTTGCGATAAGATTATTTGGACATATGCGCAGGAAACGTAGATGCCGAGTGAACGACCGCGTTGAACACTGAAGGTACGCACACGATGAAAAGTAATCTGCTGAGGCAATAGAAAAATCATTAGTAACAGCAGTGTGCATCGCCACCAACGTGACGGGTGTCCTTGAGATATCGTGAGATATTTGTATGCTCCTGGAGAGCTAGATGGTTGAATAGAAAGAGCTACTGATCCTACTTGTGGTTTAACCACAAATAAATTTTCACGTGTGACCCTCCGCAGCAATGCACCGGTAATATATTATCTTGAAGCACCAGCGCCCCTGCGTGGGTTTGTCCGTGAGGAATTGCAAGTGATACCTGCGAATATACAGTTACCATCAGCGTTGGTCATGCAGCGGCAATTGCGCTACCATTCCTACGTTGAATTATCAATACGATCTACGGCAAATTGCCTAGTATCGCCAATGGAGTAAACGTATAACATATCACGGACTGGATCATTTTTATCTCTTATCTCCCACCTGTTGTCTGACAGTATTTATTGTCGGGGTGGGGGGAGTAAATTAATACTACAACTAACCCGTCTGCAAACACTAACATAGATAAGTGGGCCAACGCGGAAAAACAATAGTTTCGACCTGCATATCATTCATACGAGACTCAGCGTAGATACGTGGAGTATCATCAATAAACGATATGGAAAACACGTAGGAAGCGCCATTAGCTTCAAAATCTTCCTTTGCATCATGAAAATATTGCTGAAAATGTTTTAGGAATTTGTTTCCGCATCAGGGACTTTTATGTCGAAATCATACAGAGGTTTAACAATAGATTCAACGAGTTCAACGGGTTCAGTTTTTTAAATTCTTGATGTTGGATAATAATATATCAGTTTATATCTCAAACAGGATTTTCCCCGATGACTTTTTGGAGGATTTATACCAAACTTTGCATCGCAGTTGGAGATGAACATGCTGCTTGCATAATGTAGTTCCGCGCACACCAACCACGCATTGGTTACATGGAACTGGACCATCACCCTTATGTGCACGATCAGCACGTATCTAATAATATTCGTTGACACAATGCTGGCCACAATGAATCTCCGCGCCTATGTGGAGCCATGCACATTTGTTTGTTTCTTTTTTTCCAATGATATATATTATAAGTTTCTAATTATTTTTTGTGCACAGCAGCAGGGACAGTGAAGATCGAACTATCCAAGGCATTACTAGCATCAGATTGGTGATGCCAGTCAAAGCGTGAGATCTAGGTGGCCCATGTAACGTTGACAATAACGTGCAGAGAAACGTGGATCCAGGGAGGGACGTGCATGGTCAATCGGGCGTTAAATGCCTTGGAATGGTCGACCACCTCCTGCCGCTGCTCAAGGAAAATATGACAATTCTACCTTGGAATCCTCATGTTTAATTTCAGAATTGCGGTGATCGATGATCTTGTTCTGTTTGCGACTTTCACATAAGAATTTTTTCTTGGTGTCGGTTTCTTACCGATTTCTGGAGCGGCAACGTGAGGTATTTAGTTCTTAACAAGACGTGTAGGGAAGGAGTAGGCTTCTGTGAAGATTTCTTGGAGGCCTTCTTTCAATCTCCTTCACTAACACCTGCACTGGTAACCACACGTTTGGTTGAGATTTCACTATCTATATGCCCGTTCCCATTAACCAGTTTCTGTTTTGTCTCTAGTAGATGCATTCTTCACTAGAATGCTATCTACAGGTTTCAAACGGGTCTCTCGAACTCGCATGTCATTGTTCTGCTTCTGTTTATCTGCGGCTTTCAAGACTTCAATGTTGGCTGTCTGGTAGGCAAAGTCAAGACTTTTCCTCAAGTCTTGAATATAAGAATTGTGGTCCATCGATCGTCGGTCAGACGGATCGATACCTAAGAAGACATCTACCGCTATACGGAGGTGTCTAACAAACATCAGGAGGTATAGAGAAAATGATGTACTCTCATAGTATGTCACAGTATACTCATGTACAAGCTGCGCTACGCGTCTTCCTGTCCTGTTTCTGGTTCTCTTGTAGGGTACCAATGATGTGCAAAAGAGTGCAGTTCAATCTTTTTCACATGCCGTTACCAATGGCATCGAATATGGTTGTCCTGTTACTTTCAACGCCGGCGATACGACAGAGTTCTTTGATGTCTTGTGATTCAAAGTTACGGCCATGGTTGCTATGAATCGTGTGGGGAAGCCGTAATGTACAATAAAATTCATGTTCTTCCAGCAGTCTAGTTTCAAGCTGGAAGCGCCTGGGCAATCTGAGTTTAGTAGCCTGTGATCATTAGAATATTTTCATAGCCACCTTTCGATCGCTCCAGAGACAAATAATCTATGAACACTAGCTCTATTGGTTGTGTAGTCTCTATGCTGACGAGAAGCGCGGCGTTCTTCTCAGGTGCAGTTTTCTGTCTGAAGCATTGTTCACAGAACTTGACCTTTCCATACCAGAACAGGAAAATCTTTTTGTGTATTAAGACACATTTTCTGTCTCGTCCTGAATGGTCGATCTCATTAGGCAAAGCTGTAAAGCTATTTTCTAATGGCAGATGCTAAAAGAGCCTACTGGTTTATTTTTCAAAGGTGATATTTCCATTTTATCATTGAATGAAATTTTTTTCTTTATTAATATTTTCTTGTTTCTTGCAATGATTGCACTTGTGCTTTGTTTTGTAATGTGGTGTAACATTCGCAAAGTCATTTTATCCTGTATTGTTTTCGTCTACAATCGTGGAATCATTCATTAATTCATTCATTCTTTAAACCATTCGTTCATTCGTCTAGCAATTCAGACCGTGTACCGGTAAAAATATATTTTTAGATCTAGCAATGAAACCCCGTGCAAAAACTATTCTCAATAAAATTCCAGGTACAACTTTACCTGCACAGCAGTTTGCTGTTGGCTGTCAATAAGAATGGACTGTTCATCCCATCTCATTGTGCCATGTCATATTTCTACAGGTCAGTAACGTCAGTACATGAACACCAATAATTTAAAATAATACAAATGTTTTTCGAAATTATTTCAATAAAATAGCAAACATGCGACACTATTTGCTGCTTTATGTTCATTTGCATTCAATACGGCAACTTTAAATACAGATGTCTGGGGAAGTGGACCATTGTTTTAATTTTCATTATACAGCCATGTGGTCCAGTACCAATATGCAAAGACAGCGTAAACAAATACGCATTGAAGATGGCATACACATTAATGATCACGGAAAAAAATTAAATGGTTGAAATAAGATTTATTCGTTGTCAAGCGTATAGCGTGATCATTTAACGGAGAAAAGAAAGCAGCCTTTCACCTCCTCCAGACACTGAGTTAATACTATTCTTTGCGTCAAGACAGCTGCCGTAAGTATCCCTGGCTCTTACACGACTCCAACTACTACTATTACTACTATTAATTGCTGAACTAGATCCAAAAGAAGAAAAACGAACATGTGCTGCCAACATTATCGAAATCTAAGTCTTTGATATCATGGTTTCTGTCTTGTTTTCTTCTTCTTGCAGTAGCAAAATTGCTTTATTCTAGAATCCCCAGTACACTGCGACTGAGGGCCATAGATGTCAAGTCGAGATATGCTCCCTATCAACTTCATTTTCATATTTATGTAGTCGACCATGCCTTCAAAAACTCCATGCCCAGGTAAGGTCTGCACAAGGATGGTAAAGCTAGCATTTGTATTTTCTAGAAATGTTTGATATGACTCATTTGATCTATTTAAGTTGACGTCATTAAACGGATCAGAGATACTTGCTTCTTGAATTTCTTTGAGCGTAAGGGATTCACATTTATCTTTCCCATTGCTATTCAGAAGTATTTTGTTAATATTATCGACGATAAAATGTGACATATTTACAATTAGTTGCAATGATTTAGGGACAGGAACAGTTGATGTGCATACGCAGAAGTTGTTTGGTACTCCTGCCTCATTGCAAGTTCTTGTGACCGGCATCGTTGAGAAAAGACTTATTGCTTCTCGGCCTCCAGGATATTCTCGGCGTGTACCGTTATACCTTCTGTATAGTATGTCTTGCATTGTTTGATGCAGATCAAATGCAGTTGTTAACTTCTTAGAATTACTTTGTAAGTTTGCATGAAGATCTGGATACCTTTCTTTCACTTTTTCAGGGAGATATATATAAAGAAATGGCAAAGAGTTCTCGAGTCTACCGACACGGGTTGTGCTGAAACCACCCATACGGAAGCCATGATCACTAACAACAATCAATGAAGCAGATTCCAGATGCCCTTCATCCCGCAACCATTTGAACAGATCTGCAAATGTCTTGTCATCATTTTCTATTCCATTGAAAGTATCGTGTGTCAGTTGGTTTAACCACGAGAAACAAAATCTCAGTTTCCTTTTATATTCGTCAAGAAAGTCCCTCAAAAAATTTAGTTGAAGTTTGTATTGTTCAGTATTACCAAAGCAATATCCCGGCTTTATACCGTTTACAAGAACTGGTGTGAATCTTTCAGCAGCAAGGATGAAGGGTCGAAAGTAATAGTCAGTTGGTGACTGTCTGAACCCTCCTTTAAGATAGTTAAATGTTGAATATTGTGGCCTGTCCTCTGCATACAAAGTACGATATTTTAACATGGCGGCCTCTTTCCAAATATACGGCAATGAGTCCAGATTTGATTTTCTATAATTCATAGGTAGTTCGGAGTCACTGTTTCCAATTAAAAGTGGGATCAGGTTAGGAAATGAGTTAAGACCAACTTTCATATAGCCACTAAAATCATAGGCACTTAAATTGTTCATTAAAAATGTATAAGTTTGTGGTAGCTTTCGTAAGAACTGAGAATGAGAAATAGAATCTATACCGAAAACGAAGATACTAAATTGCTCGTCTGTTTCATTGCTCATATCACTTCTTATGTGGTCTTTCCATCTCATATTGTAATGTAAATAGTCATATATAACTTTTTCTCTTTTTCTGCATCTTACACGAAAAAATGTTTCTGGTATAAATTTTGGTGGTTTGAATTCGAGTTCTTTACCGTATTTTATAGATGCATCACCATTTTTACGTTCGATTCGTTGGTAGAAACATTTCAAATCTTCTTGACTGACATTATACGATGTCCTTAAGGCCGTAGTATTGCACTGCAACACACCTTCCTTGTCCATGTACATTAGAGACGGTGTTTCGGAACATTTACTTGCAGCAGACTTCCTTATATATTTAAACACGGACTTGTCCCAAGGATCGAGGACTGGGAGTCTGCATGACTTCTTGGTGTCGTTGAATGGCAATACAATAGGGACATAATATTGAAATGATAATATGTACGCAGAAATACACATGCTTAGAACACCCATAGATATTATCAGGAACATATATTTTCTTGACAAAAAGCCTTTCGCGACATTAACATTGTTATTCATGTTTTACATTGATTCAATTTTGTCAATGTCTTTTCAGAAAACAGCAAATTCAAATGCCATGCAAATTAATTACAATTGCATCAATTAATACGTTTGCCATTAAACGTACCATGACGATCTAGCGTTAACCAGTCTTCCTTCTGCCTGCTAAATAACACATCGAGCCGAGCTTTAACCCTGCAAATAAATATTGAATAGCTGTAAAAGATGTGTGCCTTTACATTTTTACTTGTTTGTACCTAAACTAAGTCCTGAACAATGACTTTCATTTTACGTGTTTAAACATTTTCACAACGAGTTTAGCAGTGACCTGAAAAACGACTTCCAATCATAATGTTCTGAATAATTATGGAGAAACAAACATTACTCTAAACCAAACAAAATGCTGACATCATTTTGAATTAATAGTAGAATGCACCAGATGCACATTTACCTGGCGAGACAACTTTTCAATCAATGGTTACCTGTTGGGCGTATAGTTTTTGAATCAATAGTAATGTGAGTTTTTTCTTTCTTTTTACTTTCTCATGGCAATGCCCTCTTATTTTATGATGTATCGTGCATAAATAAGCGGGGATATAAACCTTATATAGTAGCAACTTCATACTAACGATAAGAGCAAATTAACGACTATGATAAAACTACCATGCATACTGAATCAAGTCAGTGTAGTGGTCACTTTCTCATCTAGTCCAAAACCATATATATTATATGGATCATTAAATGCATGTAGAGTTAAAGTTACCACTTGCCGTCATCTTATACGCAGATTGTTTCCATCGTTTATGAAATTGGAATATTTTGTTTACATGCAAAAGTTATATAAACGTCAATAAGCTGAAAAGGAGCAACATAATGTTATAATCTCTGTCATGTTTGCGTTAAGGTCAATTTATTCTGAGTGACCTCTCCGTGGCCTTGACATCCTTAGAGGAGGAGAACACATCACAAAATAATTTTTCAAACTCTAGCATATATCTGGAATAACGATTAATATGTGTGTCTTCATCTTTAAATATCAGTACGAACTAGAGACTTCTTCAAGTTTGTTGGGTTAAAAAGATATAAGAAAACGTAATTTTTATTCATTTAAATTGCTTATGTAGGTATTAGTCCAATTTGCATTAATTGACCTTTATGTGACCTTGGCCCCTCCAATAATATGACCACCACCTTAACTCAAGTCATACACTTTGGGAAATGACATTCGGGCGGTCGTCACCTTTTCTGGTAACTATATGCAAATGAAATTTAGATTATTTATTTCAATTTTGCCCCTCAACTAAACGTTGTACTTTGTCTAAATAAAACGACAAACGATGCGAATAAAATTATACAGCTCTAGCCCTGTAAAATACTTTCCTTGGAACTTATTAAAACGTCCTTTATACAAGTTTTATGGAGGAAAAAGTTGGGTTCAGATAACACTGCAGTCATACATGCTCCGTAAAATATACGAGAGCATTTCTCTGCAAAACAAGCATTGCTTCTATCATTGCATAAAGCCATTGTAGGAAATATTCATTTCATTCACGAATGAACATAGAATGTTTTACTTTGTTTCTGTATTTCTTTTAAATACTTACATAACATGTATTACATACACTAAAAGGAAGCAGCAGGAGTGTCGCTGACCTTCCTTTTTTTTTTGGGGGGGGGGAATATAATTAACTAACAAAAGGAGATGACCACGTCCAGATGAATGATGTTTCGTATAATATTTATTGGGCAATTGTTATATTTATTGTTATAATAGTAAATTGGTAATCAATCACACCACCTCCAAACCCATGGGTGCAAAACGAACACCCTAGTGAGTTGGGAGGGTACCAGGCAAGTTTCACCGGGGTAAAGTTATGTTCGTTATAATTACCCGTTGATTGATATTTCAGCATCTTCTCAGCCGATCGCAGCTGCTCCCCCCAATTATAATATTTTTTTTTTTACAAACGTCAACGAATTGTCCGCCGCTTGATTCGAACCCGAACAAAATTCCACTTGGCGACCAACGGTCCATGAACATACTTGCAACCGCGCTAACCTCTACACTATGAGCTCGCTGCTGTTTACAATAAATCAGTAACACTTGCTGCTACCCCCCCCCCCACAGGCGAGACTGATTATTGATTTTCCACCACGTGAATCACAATGTGATCCCAAAGGGGTGTCCTGAAATCTTACCGCATGGATTTTATATGAACGTATGCTTATTAGGGCACAAAAAATAATATAATCTTATCACGACTTGTGTGTTCATTCCCTTATTTTAATGGACAGCAACATTACAATTATTGTCAGTGTTAAGTATTATTAAGTGTATGTACGCGGCTAACAACATACGTTATTTTTAGCCGCGAGTAGGTCGTTAAACCAGAGATAGGTCGCTGGGGAATTTCATAATGTTAGCGGAATGCGAAACATTTCCTCCCAAGGTGTTCCGATGGGTCGTTAGTAGGTAACAAAGTACGGTACATTACTATATGTACTGAAATCTTGACTCTCCGCTGATCGGTGATGTGTAATTAAATTGTTGTTGCAATAATAATAATGAGTGACTCTGCGCTAACTATGCAATATCGTATAGATAAACTAGCTCAACAACGACTAGAGGCAATTAAGGCATAGCTCCCCGTCCGTGACTCTGTCAAACAGCAACTACAGCAACGTCAGGAAGCTCAAGTTGAATTTAGCGAAGATACAGAACGGTTATTTAAACCAATTGTCAAACCAACCAAAAAAAAATTGTTACAGCAACCGAGGCAACACCAAACGATCTGAAGACATTACCCGAGGATATTACTGGTCGTCTTAAACCCCCACCACCAACCCAGCAACCTCAACCAGACGTTCAACCACTGCCACCCACAAAAATTAGAACTAACATAATCGATAAATTTCCTGAGAAAGGTATTGCCGCTATCAGTGATTCAAAACAAATACTTGATATTGCTGCATTTGGATACAGTTGTAGAGATCAATATGTAAATCCTGAACATATTTACTGAAATGTTATTTATTGATTATACTGCTTCTATAGAGATGAATTATTTATACCATCAGCCACACTCTGCACTGATTTTTGATTAATGTTAAAATATTTCCCTATGATTTTCTGCTAAGATAATCCTTAGCGTCTTTTATTGTGGCACCCACATCACTTCGTCGTTCATAGTGTCATTTTAGCACTCTCTATTTTCTCCTCCCCCCCCCCAACACACACACACACATTGAATAAAAATATTCGGACATTTCCCTTCATCCCCATAATGCATTTCACGCATGGTTTTGGACCTAAACTTCCTCGCCGGACATTAGCTAAATGAGATCGACAATACTCATTAAAACAATTTTTTTATGGGGTTGTCAATCCAACCATGAGCCTCTTACAAATATTTTTTGCTCTTCACATTACTATATAGTATTCCGTGATAATGTTCAATTAGAGAAAAACTTGACTTAATTATATTATGGTAGGTGGACTGTAGCAAAACAACTGCAAGAACAGTATTATAATCTTACCGGTGTTAGACCAGCCCTTGTTAAATCAAAATCTGACCTATAAAATTTGCGAAATCAGATTAAAAAGTCGTTAGAAGCTACGAGAGAAGAGTTTGCAAGATTATATATGATTAAAACAGCCGCGGCCGTGTTTGATTTTGATAGAGTAGACGATAAAAAAAAAAAAAATGCCCAGAACGGCCAAAGAGGCTCTCGAGAGGGAAGGTGCAACTCATGTTTGGTCAACGTTCCGGATAGATCACGACGGTATTTTCATTGATGCTGCAATGAATGACCAATGCAGGGGGATGAATTTTTTTATCGTTTAACTGATGATTAAAGGTATTTATTTAAAATTAAATTTATTGTCGGACGCGATGGTGGGGATGGAATATCTGGGATAAACTCGACCATGTTCAACAATCATGAGCACGTGGCCTGCATATCGCCGTTGCAGATAAAAATTGACAGGCCATATTATGAAAAATCATATCTTGTAACTGTTTAAAGTATTCTCCATCAAATTTCACCAGTCTCATAGGTGCTACTACATTAATCATTTCCTGTTTAAGATTATCATTCGGATATTCAACTGCATACTGCTCAAAAAACCCTCTTAGATGGCTCTGCGCATTTTATATTCCTGTACTGTTTCACCGATAAATGATTTACTAGAAATCTCCAACGAGTGCCCTTTCCTTGGTTTTGATTCAACCAATTTTGCATCATCATAGAGCCATTCCGGGTATATTTTACCATCACTTGTAACTATATCACGCAAGTAGTCGGTGTCTAACAGACCTACCGATACGTTACCGTCTGCCCCAATTTTACATTTGTGACTTTCTACCCAAGCTTTCCACTGGTACTGTTGTCGATGCCGTGAGATTTGTATGAGTATATTTTGCCTGATAAATAATCAGATTGTTGTGGTAGTGGTAGTGCAACATACATTGGGGCTGTCAGCGGGCATCCCAGTCGAGTTCTGATCGTCGATTTATATATGTCAACGGCGTAATTGGTCGTTGATATTTCAATGGCGGCACTTAACGTTGGCTCATGCAATTTGATAGCGATCTTGGATTATTTTCCTGTTATAGATTGGAATCTACGCTGAAGTTCATCATTGATTTCTTCGATTTGACATGATCCTATTGGAATTCCAACGACGTTCAAGTCCGGATCCTCTGACCCCTCCTTATTCTTATACGCGAATACCAGTGAATTGTTACACGATAATCCACCAAATGATTTTGATCTGATATTTGGCCAACTATAATAAAGTCGTAATTGTGCCAGTGAGCTCTCAAGTGAGCTTTTTTTTCCTTCAAATTCCGGCTGCGTTGAGGTCACTGATATCATCGTGGTCATCGGAGGTGTTCTGTTAGCGATAATCTGTTCCAGTCGGATAGTAATTTCTGCGGTCATTATTATATTTATACCGATTCTAAATGTGCCGCTGGCAACGTTGTTGCCCGCAAAGTATTGCTGCTGACGCTATCTCGCGACAAGCGTCCGGATGGTTGCTGTCTTGTGATACCAATAATAAATATCACTAATTGCAGCAAATTTACTGTCTGATATTACACAGTCGTTTAACTCCGCTGATATTATCGATGATATATTTATACATACACTGGTCACCGCCCACTTTATTTCTGTGTTCATGTAATTTCTTGCCCGCTCATGTTGACAGTTTTTTCGCCATAATATTAAGAATACGAGCAACGCCGACATCAACAGCGACACCGATTCCAATCACTTGCGATAACACGTGCTTTGCTGATAATGTGCTGATGTCTTTGTTCCATCAACCAGAGAGGACACCGCATATTCAACATTGTCGATGACAATGATACGTCTGGGGTATTGTTTTTGTTTTGTCGTGTACTCGTCCACGATTATTTTTCCAGCGATTTCTTCCACAACATGTTTGATTATATCTGTAAGATTGTGTGGGATTCATTGTCGCGCTATCTTATATACTAAGTAATCAGTTGAGGTGTTTGCACGACGAATTCCAGGCACCAAAAGAATGTCGTTGAGGGTTATGTTTTGTCATCTGGATCCAATATGAATATTTCCTCGGTATTTTTATTTAACACGACTGACACTGTTCCAGAAAATATATCGATTGAATATCGCCATGGATACGTCGTAAATATCATAAATGTAGCAGAGATAAACAAGGAGAGCCTGTACACCCCGGTAAACTCAGCGATATGTTTGATGGTGTTATTTTGTTTTGACCATGTAGCTGATCCAGGACCCACCGTATATACGACGTTGATAAAAGGAGCCGTATGAAGTACACCCGCGTAAATCTTTTTGATGCGCTTGGCGATGTCAGGGATTCTGCTGGATATATCTGTAAGTATTTTGTTGATCGCGGCGTTTGATGTTTTTACGTTGAATAGATCACCGAGTTTTGTATTAATTTCTGCGAGCTTCACGTTGACGACCATTGGACTTACAAAGAAATCATCGGTGACTTTATCAAGTCGTTGAAAGTTTCTGCGAAGACCCGTAAACGCCCTTACGTGGATGCCATACTCAGCTCGCAACGTGGCTAATTTACTATCAGTCTTGGTGTCGCTGTCATCCACGTATTTCTTTGTAGCGTTGTCGTCGTCAGACGCTGATTCTCTCAAAACAACAATTATGTTTCCGTTCATGTTGAGGTAATCGGTCATTGTATCACCGGTTTTAGCAACATGTTTACTGATCTTGATTCTCATCGTCGCGATTAAAACTCTTGAGCCTCTGATTCTTCCGCCATCAGTAAATACCGGGATATGATCAACCGTCACGCCTAAAACTCTCCGGACAATATCAGTCCACCTAATATTGCTTGTCTTTAGCCGTCCATTTTGATCCTGAAAAACAATAACTTCATCTCGGTCAACCCCGGCGAGGCTCATAAGACCAACAAGCTCATCTTGTAACACATACGCCGACAAATCAACCTCACCGAGACAAGGTTTCTTAACTCTAGTGACGGATCTTCCGTAAATATCTACCATTATAAACTCCTAACCTGTTTAAAACGACCGCTAGAATACTCGTGCACGACTTTATGTGGAGGCGCTGATGATCTTGACACAGCGGTAAGTACAGCAAATATTTCTGGAGCATATATGGGTGGATCTGTTAATGTCTGTGTTGGTAATGTTGAATACCAGATCGGGAGTGCTTTGCAGTCCACTGATATATTTTAAAAATTCTCTCGGTGGCGCCAATCCATACGAAGCAAAATAAACAACACAACCTACTGAGAACCAGGACCAGAGCGGCCATCGATATTAATGATACCAGTGTCAACACGATTCGGTTGTTCCAGCATGAAAACACCACTGAAGATTTTAATGTTTAATCGCCGAGCAACATTAAGTAAATCAAAATTAGACATAGGAGCTTCAGCGAAAAGTTATTGGCAGTCGCAGACTTTCACCGTATCGCGTTCCTGGTAATCTTAGACCCCGTCCTGTTGTTTTGTTTTTTTTTTGTTTTTTTTTTATGTTTTTAAATAGTTTCCTGTCGCCTTCTTTAGTGCCATGCCTGCAGCTCTTCCAACTGCACCAAGTGCAACTGCGTTTGCAACAGCGGAAGCTGCAGCTGCAATCAGTGCTGGTATCGAAGCTAGTCGTTTAAATACACCATCAGTCTTTGCTATATCGTTGATCGCATTCGCGGAAAGATCAAGTCACACGCCAGTCTTTGATTTCTTGTCGTCATTGTAGTATTCGAGCTGACATTCAGTCAATGATAGTACTTTAGGGCCTTGCAATGCCGTTGATTTCAGTGATATCGTTGTTACACATGACTCCGGTTCAAACGAACAAGTAAGAAAATAAATACAATGGATCTATCTATTCGGCCATTTAACAACTCAAACATTTGGAACATATACATGCGAAAATGGTGAAACAGCATTTTAAAATATAGGTCAATATTCTCAAAAGGATACCTTCCTAACTTTAGTGAAGAAATATTTAAAATCGAGCAAATAAATAGAAGATCCAGTTGTTTGCAAACTGGAAGACTTAAAAGAAGGGATATATTGATGGTATGTTTTTCGAACAAAAGAATTATCTTTATACGACAAACAGGATGCCATTAACAAATTTGGAATGGTTTAACAACTGTTACAATGAAAGGTCAAAACCATGTACTTGTGAAACAAAGGATATTATGAATTGCTTAACAGTTAAGAAGCAGCATAAAAACATTATGCCTTTAAAATAAATAATGGTTTTTCAAAGAAATACCTCGTTGTCCTTTCATGACAGAGGATATTGCAAAGCAACATCGTCTCAAATAACAATACTAAGGAGAATAAAAATTTTGAATTTGTCAAAGATAACGATGATGTAACGGATGTGGAAAAACAAACCATTAGAAAACGAAGGATCATGAAATTACGAATTATTTACGTTGATACTCGTGATTTATGGAGAAGCTATGGTTTTCTCTTTACAACACTTTCATAACCTCCTATGTTTATATATTCTTTGTTTAAAGCTATTGTCAAGCATAATAGTAACAACCATCTAAGTATAAAACAAATAAATAAAAATACTCAGCACGGAAAGAAACAATTTAAAAGAATTATTAAATAATCACCCTACTGCTACCTTTTAGCCAACTCAGACAAATAACTGGCTAAGATTATGCTGTTTTGTATTGTTTTTGTTTTCTTTTAATCTGTTTTCTTAATTACGTCAAAAAAAATAAATTTCACGGAGTAGCAGGTAGTGGAATAGATGGACTAGGTAGAATAGGAGGAAATGGAGTATGTGAAAATAGATGATATGTAGTAGGAGTATATGGAATAGAAGAGACGGAGTAGGTGCGGTAGTTGTAGGAAGAGTTGGAGTAGATGAAGCAGAAAGAAACAAAGAGTATGTGCGGTAATTGTAGGTAGAGTTGGAGTAGATGGAACAGAAAGAGACGGCGTATGTGCAGTACTTCTAAGAAGAGTATAAGTACGTGGAGTAGAAAGAGACCGAGTATGTGCAGTACTTCTAAGAAGAGTAGAAGTACGTGGAGTAGAAAGAGACGGAGTATGTACAATACTTCTAAGAAGAGTAGAAGTACGTGGAGTAGAAAGAGACGGAGTATGTGCAATACTTCTAAGAAGAGTAGAAGTACGTGAAGTAGAAAGAGACGGAATATGTGCAGTAGGTGTGGATAGAATAGGCGTAGTTAGACTACAAAGAGACGGATTTGGTGAATTAGGTGTGGGTCAAGTTGGAGTAGGTGGATTAGGAAGAGACGGAGTTGGTGAATTAGGTGTAGGTAGAGTAGGATATGTGGAATAGAAAGAGACGGAGTTTGTGAATTCAGTGTAGGTAGAGTAGGATATGTGGAATAGAAATTCAGTGTAGGTAGTGGTGGAGTAGGTGGAGTACGAAGAGATGGGGTAGTTATCTAGGTGTAGTATTTGTAGGTACAGTAAGAGTAGGTGATGAGACTGAGTAGGCTGCCTGCCTAAGTGCAGCAGGGCTAAGTGGAGTATGTGCAGATAGAACAAGAATAACAGTACATCTTTCAAAATTTTGTATCAACATAGCAGTTGGTGAAATTGTTGCATTCTTTCTTTTACATTTAATTTCGCCTTTTACCTAATGGCAATTTTTCCATCTCTTTTATTTTGTCTCTCCAATATTTTTCTTTAATTGCCATACAACTGTTAGATATCCAACTACTTCTGCTCCTTAACTTTCAGGTCTTTCTCAACTATTCTTGTAAAAAAGCCTCTATGTTTAGGACTTTCTCATTGCTGATGTATTTTTATGCCTCCTTCATGATTATTTTCTTATGCTTCAATATTAATTTCCTTAAATATTATTTGCTTTTTTGTGTTAACTGTTTTTCAAAAACGACTCATTTGTGTCTATTGGTTGCATCTCTATTTTCTTACATACGTGTTGTTGCTTTTTTGTATGACAGTATGATCAATCGGATATTTGTATTGTGATTTGCTTTGCACAGTCTGAGTAGTTTATTCTGTCTCTTATAATGTAGGAAACTCATCACTTAAATATGTAGGCTAAGGAAAGATTTTCAACCAATAATGTGGAAGAAATGTCCGGCTGATTGTTTTGAGTTTCCCAAATTCTTACCTTTCACATGCAGATCTACATCTCCATCTTTTATTGTTATTCAGAAATAAAATGTCTAAAGTTATTCACAGGCATGTATCGACACATAGCTCATGGCGTATCATTCAAATTATTGGCATCTTGGTGCGTAATAAACAGCCTTGACCTTTCATACTAGGCTTTGTTATTAGCTTTGCCGCTTCCATCGTGCTTTATCTTATCGTCATTGTTTCCATAATAATTCCTTCCTAAATAATTTACTTTCGTGTATCTGTGATGGTATCATGCTAATGCCCCCTAGAACTTCACTTTCAAACATCAGGTAGCAATTAAAGGTTTACACCGGATATCGTCAAACTTTTATGATGAGTTAATCATGATGCACCGAAATGACGAGCTGAGTCAAGTTTATAGTGCATCGTATAGACACTACAAAATTCTTCGACGATGTCACACAACATTAATGTATCATGTGAAGAAAGAATAATCATTGTTTCTTTCCTTTGGATACAAATGAGGCCTTAATCACATATTTTAAAATTTTATCAAAGATCCTATCCCTTAAAGTAGTAGTCATACACATCTCTCTACATGATGCGACACTAAGCATGTAATGTCGAAAATATGAAAAGACAAAAAAACACCACAGTCTATCGGAGCCAAAGTTTAAATAAAAGTATAATGAAGACGTAGACGTGGAATAAAAACTAGTATGTCATAAGGAACGCAAGAGAAAAATAAAGATCAAAGGAATCTTTGTGATTTCGATTTGCGCCAGACGTGACTGCCAGTTCAACAGCTTTGACCATCATATACTCGGAACAACCTGACATCGGTTACAGGATATCCCAAATATCATTTTATCAACTGTCTGTGATCTGTTTATCTATTAAACTGTCAAGAAAAGACATGAACAAAGTAAAATTAACCCAATACTAGGTTTAGTTTACTGTCTGTTTCTTTGGCGGAAAGTTATTAAAGGTTGCGCCAATTAACCCTTATTACACAGTTTCTTTGTCGAACAATCAATAGCAGTGTCACCTGTTAAGTTTATAACTGCTCAACTGCGTGAAGGCTATACCGCCCACATTTAGGCTGGTGAAATGGGGTTAGAAGGTCAACTTAATCCGTAGTGAATTAGATTTCAATGATCGGTTTTCCAGCAATATATTTGTTTGCTATCCTGAAGGTGAACCCAAGTCCTACTTTCGTAATTAATGACCACAAATGAACTGTAATTGAGACGGAGAATCACTAGAATTGTTTACTTTGGGAGGGGGGGGGGGGGGAACAGAAGGGAAAATTGATAATTTACTCTGTTCATAGCCACTACAGGAGGTCCAGAGTTCACAGGTACATCCAGTGTCAAGCGCAGAGAGCGACCGAGGATTTATGCACCAGAATGAGATAAAAAATAAATCTGCCGTGAAGACTGAGCGCAGACACCCTTAACGAACTTATGAGAATAAATCTTTGTCTGGGTTGCTTTAAAATACTTTGATCCTATGCTGACAGTCAAGAAGCGGAAAGGAAATCGAGACAGACCTTTGTACCAAGAAAACAAAGAGAATGCTTTAAGCAACTTGATGTACTTAACTTGAGTAGATTTACCATGGTGGCAACATCATGACCGGTGAAAGGAGCACTTTGTAAATACGTTTCTTAACCAAGATAAAACCCAAAAGAAGAACAACAAAGCTGTTGTGGAGAAATTCGTGGAAGATCTTATGGATAAACTTACTGTTTGCTTCTTCCACCTAATGCGACCTACGGTGTGGTTGAAGCATACCTTTTTAATAAATATGTAATTTAACAGTACATCACTATGAACTGCAACACTGCAGACATCGTAGCGATATGACTGAAAAATTTGTTAAAGCTACGTTGAAAAATCCAAATCCCACATCACACGTCCAAATGTCCAGTTGCACTGGGGAAAATATTAGGAAGCCTGAAATTTTTCAAATGGTGCTACTTAGACGGATACGGATATCTAATTTTCAATGTGCACACCAAAGTTTGTAGTGTTGGTCATGAACTAATAGTAACTTATTTCTGGAACAGCAGCTGCAAACAAAACCTCGACAGCAATGTCACCTTCATATACACCTGACTCAGAATAAAGTTAATGGCAAGAACATCTAAATGTAACAAAGTTCAGAGAAATATAGAAATGGAATCCTCTATATAAGTATTTCTCAACATTCTGGAATGACTTGTTTTCTTTATAATACAGAGATTTTGTTGACTGATTTGCCTTTTCATACCAATTTTGACATGTGCAATCTTTTATTGTCTGATAAAAAAATTAATGCATGAAAAGTTTTTAATCGCGATTTACTTTTCGCAAGATTCAAATAATCTTTGGGAATTCCTATACCACGACTGTGTCAATTTAAACGATAACTATGTGCCTTAAGATTTTCTGATGAATTTGTTTCTCCAAATAATGATTACTGAGATTGTCATTATATCTGATTCTTGTAGTTTTCGATTCTCACCTATCAGTCGTATTATTAAAAGGAATGTTCAATGAAACGGACGAACAAACTTAAGTAAGTGCATGTAAGTTAGTAAGTAAAAGAGTAGATTTAAGAATGAAATTAATGAAAGAATGGACAAATGAACGAACGAATACTAAATGATCGTAAGAAAAGATAGACAAATAGGAGAACTGTGAAAAATAGGAATTTACACACTAATGCGAATAAACAAGAGGATAATAAGGGATCAAGACATTTCGCAAAATGGACATTATAATTTTATAGACACTAGTAATGAAATACAATATGCAGATTCCGACAATGACCGAAGTTTGCTATTGACTGGTTATTTTTTCTTACACTGGTTTTATTAGACCAGACAACAGACAAGTATCTTTTTCGCCAATTATTCTCCCCAAATTAGAGGACTTAACGACCATAACACGTCTTTATTTGTTATAGCTACTAAATATGGTTGATATTTATCTTTGATTGTTATTTTGTAGACATTGATATGAACAGAGCATCATAGTTCACTGAGTACAAGACAAAGTTCAGCGCAAGCATCACATTGTGTGCACTCTCATTGTATTCGGTTTTTCCGACAGCAATATGGCGGGGCACGTCATGTCTTGTGGGTAAATGACATCGAATTCTGCTTATAGCAAAACAGTGAAATCGTAACCTGCCTATTCCACCTCCTCCTTGTACAAAGCAAAGAAGCTGTAAAACAAATTCTTCACGAGTTGAAAGTTTTTCATCCCATTTGAACGTAGAAAGTGATTCTATCAATGTAGATTGATACGAGTGAAACTATTTTGGCCGTTTCCTGCCCAAACTTTTTCTAGTCAACATGTGTCAAACTGAGATAGATTTTTGCAAAGATATTGAAATATCAGTATAATATATATCAAATAAATTGTGTTCACTGTTAATTTTGATAGAGTGTAGTTATGCTTCAAAAACATTGCCAATTGTCTCTTAATAATAATAATAATAATAATAATAATAATAATAATAATAATCTTCCAGTCGTTAAATAACCTTTAAAATGTCAACTTCTTTTATGACTTAATCTTGTATATATTACTTTACTTAATGATTGTGAACACTCTTAGCAAAAGAAAACGAGATTATCGTTATGGAAACATTAAAAAAGCTCGATGGAAAAAAGTATACAGCATTTGAATAGTGCTTCGGATGTCGTTAAAAACATTATACAATCTTTGAAACATGAAAGTTGCTCCCTGTTTAGCATAAAAATGAAGAAAAAAAAATTACTTTCAAAACACAATATAAAAGCTATACTTACTCTGTCTATTTACAAGCAGCGTCCTTAATGCGAAAAATTGAATCGTATTCTTCCGGATAGGACAGAAAATTGTATGCTGAATGGATAGTTAAATGACTGTAACTAGAGTGAACTTTATAATATTGGACACCTATCCTAATACCGTCGGGTCTCCTATTTATGCTGACATTTAAACACAAAACTGGTTTCCTTATAGCCCGTCACGGCTGATCTTCCATTCCTTTGTATGTTGATCGCGTGCTAGTTGCACTGAAGAAAAGATGAAAAGAAAAACAGCAACGTCAACAATGGCAAGAACCGGTTATGTTCTGAGGTCAGACTGCTGTCATATATAGCACTATGTTCAATTGTTACTCAGAGCCGCTCGAGACTAGGCATCGTATCCAAGGGCAAAGCGGTTACCTACTTGGGTCAACTGAGGTATCAAGAAAAGCATACATCCAGCAGTAGAACCACCATTAATGCCTTAAATCGTAATATACATGAAATGTATCACACAAATCACCGATTTTGTCCTTCTATGGACTTCTAGGTATCAAAATTATTACCATTGTGGTGTCGAAATAGAATTTGTTTTTCACACATGCTAGTCAGTTTCTGCTTCAATGTGATGTTGCCATTCTGGACGACTGACTCGCACATAGCGCCAGCAACGTGCGTTCGCGGTTTCTTTCGTTTCTAGACTTAGTTGCCTTATAGCATGCTTCAGATTGCCACACACCGAAAACAAAATTAGAACTATTAGTGGTGGGTGACCCCACAAGCAGAAGTTTACTCAGCAAAGCGTAAATAGATAAAAACATGCGCTTAAACATATGAGAAATTGGTCAACTATAGTACCTCTCGCATTATATTGCGTGAAGTCGCAATGGCACGCGAAGTTCGGTGCTTCCCATTCAATGCTAAGCATTCGTGTGGAATCTGATTACAGTTCTAACTTCTGGGTACGAATGTAGTTCCAAACAATTTTTGAGCACTATTTCGTCTGTTGTTTTCTTATCTTTGATTTTTAATGGGGTTTGGGGGGGGGGGGTCAGGGGGTCTAGTGCTTGTGTTAAGTCGATCCGTGTCTTGAATGTTGGCATTCCTGATAAAGATTTAAAAGAAATTATTTATTCTTTATCATATAAGGATCATGTTGTGATTGTATTGTATATTCTGGTTACAATACATAGTAAGCAATCAAGCATTCGTGATGTCAAGGAAATAAAATCTGTGGCCCATTGTACGTCGCAGATTTTACTCTTCAGCCCTTCCAAAAGATGATGGACAACCTGTGACAACATCCTGTAAGTTTGTCAATGAAGATACTTTCGATTATGATGTAATTTAATTGATTGTTGACACAGTGATGCGTTCAGTACTGAAAAGCAAATGCAGAGAATATAAAGGGAAAGTAACTGTGTTTACTGGATCCTATCAGTAACCCTGGCAGGGATGGAGGTAAATAGCCCTTTAGTCTCATATTCTAACACTCTTAAATATACTCTTGAAATGTTCGAGCATATCATTGATAAAATACTCTCAAATATAAACCATAAATATTCAAAAACACAATTTGATAAGACACTCTTAAATATGGACCAGAAAATATTTTGAACACACCAGTTCATAATCACTCTTAAAATATACACCAGAAATGTTGAAACACATCATTTGAATTAAATTTCTACAATACATATTAATAACAAAAATATGTGTCCAGCATGCAAAAACAAATGTAAATATTTGTAATTTTGGGGATTATTATTTCACATTTAACTGATGATATATGATCTAATAGTACCTATAAGGTGATCTGTCAGGCACGTAACAAGCTGTATGCACTAATAGAATCTATAAGGTGATCTGTCAGGTAATTAACAAACTGTGTGCACTAATAATACCTATAATGGGATCTGTCAGGCACGTAACAAGCTGTGTGCACCAATAAAATCTATAAGTCATCTGTCAAGATCGTAACAAGCTGTGTGCTCTACTGGGAATTATAAGGTGATCTGTCAGGCACGTAACAAGCTGTGTGCACCAATAGTACCTATAAAGTCATCCGTCAGGAATCCAACAAACTGTGTGCTCTAGTGGTAATTATAAGATGATCTGTCAGGAACGTACGAAACTGTGTGCACTTTAAATATCAAACAATGTTGTTCCCATATTGAATTTGCTCATTTATTATTATACTTTAAATTTGTAATTGCAAACACTCACCCACCCTCCCACCCATCTCTCTTCATTATTTGAATGTTTATGATAGCTGGTGTTCGTCATTAGTCATTTAGCATATAAATGACTAAACATATTCTGATAAGCTTCTGGAAACCTCATATATTCTGGAGATGAATAGTTAGTTTTTTTTAACACAGTTCCATTGCTATACATTTCTGAGTGCCACTATTTAATGTTTAATGTTTTGCGTGATTATGTGATGCCGAATTGTCCATAACTAGTACATTTTCACTTGATTTACCTTCGTTTTCGTGGTCATTGAAATTGAAGAATCATACTTTCGTCTAATGAATGTCAAATTGTATTCAGCTTTAATTTAATAGAGAATATGTATCTTTTCAAAGCATCGCCAATTGCGTGTGCAATAACGATAACACTGGTCTACAACCAAAATGCGTCCGAAATAAATGTTGTCAAACTTTACTAATTCTGGGTCACTGAGAACGAAAATGATGCTTAAAGTTATTGATTGGTTCTAGTTTTAAAGATATGATACTGGGTCAGTACATACGACCCTTGACTTGGGAATGACGGAGAATAAGTGAGAAATGACCGAAATACATCTTTGACTAGATCTATGAATAAATCTATGACTAGGTTTAGACAGGGCTTGCTTTTAAGGCACAACAATAAATGATGCAATCTGAAGCTGGTATTGCGTCATACATAATATGAATTGCATCATTTATTCCGAGAAGTCATGGATTATGCAAACATAGCTAAGCTTATATCACTCTGCTAAACCAATTGCCCTATATCAGCTTTAGAAATCATAGTGTCGTGCTAAATTATTTGTCAGTGTTTGGCTTTGCAAAGGGACACATTTCTGTTTAGCCAAAGTGAACATGAGATGCCTCGTACTTGTGTGAACAATGCTAACAAATTCTGCCTTGTTTGTGATGAAGTGACTTTTGCATCCCAAAAGCGCAGTATAACCACTATGGTTAAGAATGCCTATCACCTTTATTTTGACTGCAAAATTGAAGATCAGGACAAGAGGTGGGCCCCACATATATGCTGCAACACTTGTGCAACAAATCTTTGCCAGTGGTTGAACAGGAAAAGGAAGTCTGTGCCTTTTGCAGTGCAAATGATTTGCAGAGAGCCAGCAGATCATATCAGCAATTGTTACTTCTGCATGGTGCCTCCAGTTGGGAAAGATGTGTCCAAAAAGAAAAAATGGACTGTACATTATCCAGACATTCCATCAGCTATATGCCCAATACCACACGGAGAAGGGCTGCCGGTTCCTGATACGCTAGAATCATTTTCACTTAAGTCAGACGAGGAAGAGGAAGAGGATGAAGCTTCTAGTCCTGGACCATCAATGTCACATGACCCATATTTTCTCCCATCCTCCTCCTCTGAATCACACTCATAACACAAGGTGAACTGAATGATCTTGTCAGGGATTTGGAACTATCCAAGAGTAAGGCATATCTGTTGGGTCCAGACTACAGCAGTGGAATCTCCTGGCAGGTGATGTTAGGGTTTCTTTGTTCCGTGACCGTCAAAAGGATCTTGTCCCATTCATATTCATGGAAGGTGATCTTGTAGCCTGCAACAACATCGATGGTGTGATGGCAGCCCTCAACATCCTACATGATCCGGATGAGTGGAGACTGTTCATTGATTCATCGAAGACGAGTCTTAAATCTGCTTTGCTGCATAATGGCAATTTTTTGCCATCAATTTCAGTTGGTCATGCAGTCCATATGAAGGAAACTATACAAATAAAGAAACAACTTTTGAGGTGCATAAATTATGACCAACATCAGTGGCAGCTTTGTGGCGATTTGAAGGTTCTTGCTCTCTTGCTTAGTCTGCAGACTGGATACACAAAGTTCTTTGTTTTCTCTTGCGAATGGGATAGTTGTGCGAGAGATTCCCACTTCATCAAGAGAGATTGGCCTCTCCGACAGTCATTGGAGCCTGGGAGGAAAAGTGTTCAACATCCACCACTAGTTGAATCAAGGAAGATTGTGTTGCCACCCTTGCACACCAAGCTGGGTCTGATGAAGAAATCTGTCAAGGCCATTGACAAAACACAAGCAGCTTTCAAGTACCTCCGTGGGAAATTTCCAATGTTAAGTGAAGCTAAGATAAAGGAAGGTGTCTTTGTTGGTCCTCACATTCGTGAACTTGTTCGTGATGATGCATTGGACCGTGCACTGCGTGGCAAGGAAAAGATGGCATGGAAATCCTTCCAGTTAGTGGCAACAAATGTTCTCGGAAACAGCAAGGCAGACAGCTACAGGGAGTTGGGAGAAAACCTCGTCAAGGCATACAAAAGCCTTGGTTGCAACATGTCACTAAAGATACATTTTCTGCATTCTCATCTAGATTTTTTTCCACCGAACTGCAGAGCAGTGAGTGACGAGTACGGCGAGCGATTTCACCAGGACATTGGAGCAATGGAGAAACGCTATCAGGGCAAATGGCGCCCATCAATGCTTGCAGACTATTGCTGGACAGTGGGAAGAGATGCTCCATTTAATGAATACAAGAGATAAGCCAAGAAGCGCCGAGTAGACACTGAATAAGGACTAAACTATGTACTTATTTAAACATAATAGTTGGGGTTTTTTTGCCTTTTGTTTCATGATGAATTTTATTTATATAACCCTTTTGCTGCTTTTTAAAAGTGTTACATAAACAGGACAGGTGAAATAGTATCATGTAAAGCAACCATAAACATATGAAACGACCTAGGTTTACAATTTACGATTAAAACTCTACTGTCTACACAATATACATAAACGTAAAATCTAAAAACCTTAAATATCTTGGAAACAGTATCCAATCAGTTGTTTTAATTGTCATATTTGAATTCAGCACATAAAAATCCATAATAAATAGCACATTGTATCTTTGAAGCTGACGACTTCTAAAATATTTTAGACCAGTGTAATTAAATAATATTTTTTAAAACGAAAACGGTTTCAAATGTAAATTTCTTTTTAGACTTATTTTTTTTATATATTTTGCTTTACCTTACAATAGTCTTCAGTCACAGGAAAAGCAAGATAATAAAGTGTCGTCAGGAGCCTATCAAGGAAGCGGAATGCAAAATATTATAGTGCCGCAAAACAGACTGTTTTGTGCCGTTAACGACATTCGGTATATTTTTATAAATGTAAGTCATTCCGAAAACTCAACAAAATATAAGCGTCTGTAGCTTCGTAATTTATACTTCAGAGGTAAATCATCATAAAGTATTAGTATTTAATAACCTTATACCATTTTAATCACCTGACATGACGTATATATTTCCAAAAGATTTTACTTGAAGAGTAAAACTAAGTCGCGTGCAAATTTTCGTGCCGGCGATCTGTACTTTTTGTTTTGTCAGTTTATTCCCCGTTATTCACTGTTCGGCATAACACACTGAAATACAAAAGATGTACTTACTCTATCAATTTTCATCAAGCGCCCTTAATGCAAAATTTCAGCATAATTTTATTGTCGAGAGAACAGAAATTCTATCGCACATTAAATTAAAAGAGCCAGAAGGATGTTAATTTTCCTTGTATAGTTTAAACTAAAATTTATTTTCATCGGACTTGAAATCAACTATGGTACTATCAGTAATCCAAATGGCCATCAGTAAACTGCCAGATACGCTAAAATGCTTCATCAACCTGCTTAGTCATCTGCCACCTCCCAGCTATTGTTTAGAAATAACGTGTATGGATTTTTTTGGTTGATTCTAACGATAAACTACATTTAACTCGTGACAACGGTGAAATTGTGTGCTTGGAGCCTTTGGAAATCGGACGGCAGAAAACAGCCCAAGTTTGTTCCAAGTTCGTAGAAAGGCTTTAGGTGAATCAGTTTTTGCGATCATGTCATGATCAGCCAAGACGAGGAATAGTTTATTTAAAATGCCATCTGCTTTTATGTATAAAGAGTGCATTAAAAAAAACAGCAGAGAGAAGTACATCCGTAGAGTACATTTTGAAAAATAGATTAGGGTTATTTTTTTATTCCTTTTTTAATTATTTATATTGTCTGCTGTTTAACAGCAACTGCACACACAAGTGTTTAGTCCTGAAGTAATGACAGTATGTTGCATTTCTAATGTTAAGAAACTATTTTTCTACATATTATCCATGAAAACCAATAAACCACAATTGCACTAAATAAAGCAATGAATGCATTCAAAATAAGAAATAATCAATCAAAAGATAAATACGTATAATAATCGCTCTGTGCAAGGCAAATAATTTCAATAAATCAATTAATCAAACAGCCAATAATCAATAGAGAGAGAGAGAGAGAGAGAGAGAGGAGGGGGAATCATTAGATGCAAAGTAAGAGATTTGCCATACACTTTTCTGCGCGATGGTCCCAAATCATAAGGTCGCCTTAAATTGCTGTTTTAGACCAGCTCTTTACCCTATCCACCCCCACAATCAAATGCAAACATTCACAGCCGCCCAGGGATTGGTCAGTCGAAGCTGGGACTTTGAAATGCGGTCTTGCCATGAAGCACATAATATGCATAGGTACGATAAGAACAATAACTTTGGAGCATTAGTGAAATTGTTGTTTTGTGCCACCCCAAACCTTGCACAATTAAAATGGTTATTTACCAAGCCAGCCTTTCTCCCCCATAAAACTGTCTTAATATGGATGCCATGTGCACAGGCATCTCTGACGACCTTAGGGAGGTAGAGGACACAAGGAAGACGGCCATCATCGACAGAGAACTCACCAGACTAAATGGCAGCATAGCTGCCCTCCAGGAAACCAGGCAGGCCCCCAGCGGCTCCCTCAGAAAGGAAAACTACACCTTCTTCTGGAAGGGTCGAGAACCTGAGGAACCCCGCCAGCACGAAGTTGGCTTCGTCATCAAAAACACCCTCCTGGCCTCGGTTGAGCATCTCTCAGGGGGTCTCTTGTCCATCCGCCTTGCCACTGCTGCAGGTCCTGTCAACATCCTCAGTGTCGACGTCCCCACTCTCACATCTTCAGAAGACACAAAGGATCACTTCTATGGGCAGCTGGACGAACAGATTAAAGGATGCCCTAAAGACGAGCCACTATTCCTCCTCGGCGACTTTAATACCAGAGTAGGTGCGGACCACGAGTCATGGCCTACCTGCCTCGGACATCATGCACTGGAAAGACCAACGAAAACGGTCAGAGACTGCTGGAGCTGTGCACCCACCATGACCTGTGCGCTACAAAAACCTTCTTCAAGTATAAGCCACAACACAAATTGTTATGGAAACACCCCAGGTCTCATTGCTGGCACCAGCTCTACTTGGTCATCACCAGGCGCTCTCCCCTGCACAGCTTCCTCTCCTCCAGATGCTACAACAGTACAGTCTGCGACTCCGACCACGCCCTCGTGAGCAGCAGGGTGCGCCAAACCAAAAGGTCTCTCTCGCATCAACACTACGCAGATGTTGGTTCCATCCAAGGTGTAGGAGTATGTCTCCGCCCTGGACCAGGCTCTCCAGGACCTGCCAGAGCAAGATGCCTCAGCCAAGTGGAACTCCGTGAAGGGTGCCATCGGCAGCACAGCCATGTCCACGTTCGGCAAAAAGGAACGGCCCAGCCAGGACTGGTTCAACTCACAACTTTCAAGGATGGATCCAGTAATTGAGGACAAACGAGAAGCCTTCATAGCTTACAAAAAAATGCCCCAATGAATGGATGCTTGCTGCCCTCAGAAGTGCCCGAAGCACCACCCAACGCATCGCTAGACAGTGCCCGAACGATTACTGGCAGCAACTGTGTGAAGGAATCCACCGCAGTGCCGAGTCTGGAAACATCCAAGACATGTACAGTGGCATCAAGAAGGCCCTAGGCCCTACAGTGAAAGGGGTCGCCCACAGTGAAATCTCTGACGGGAGAGAAGATCAACAGATGGCCAGATGGGTGGAGCACTACTCAGAGCTGTACTCTCGAGAAACATGTCACCGATGTGGCCCTTAGCAGCATACAGGAACTGCCCACCATGGAGGAGCTCGACAAAGTGCCCACCTTAGAGGAGCTCAGCAAAGCCATCGACTCCCTCCCAAACGATAAAGCAGCAGGTAGCGACAGCATCCCTCCTGAAGCCATCGAATGTGGGAAACCAACATTGCTCCCGCACCTGCATGAGCTACTCTGCCTCTGCTGGGAAGAAGGAGCAGTCCCCTAAGAGCATCGTTGGCAAAGTGTACGCCCGCATCCTCCTCAACAGGCTGCAGCTGCTGATGGACCATGTGTACCCGGAATCCCAGTGCGGCTTCAGAGCAGGCAGGTCGACAACAGACATGATTTTCTCCCTCCGACAACTCTAAGAGAAGAGCAGAGGGCCAGTTCAGTCACTCTACATGATGTTCATCGACCTCACCAAGGCCTTCGACCTGGTCAGCAGGAAGGGCCTATTTGAACTTCTCAGGAAGATCGGATGCCCCCCAAAACTCCGCAGCATGATAATCTCCTTCCATGCCGAGATGAAGGAAACAGTCCTGTATGATGGATCCTCCTCAGACTCCTTCCCAATCAACAGCGGCGTGAAGCAGGACTGCGTGCTGGCGCCGACCCTTTTCGGGATCTTCTCCTTGCTCCTGTCCTACGCCTTCGACTCGTCCAATGCACACCAATATAGATACACATAGCAGTACAAAAGCAATTTAGAGTTGCTGTAGTAGATCCATTTGTATTGGTTTTGTTTTTCTTTTGTATTGGGAGGCGCCAGAATGTTTCACAGAATCCCAATAACCTATACAATGATTTCCAGAGACATGGTTGTCAGTGGTGTGTCAACACTATTCACTACATTTACTGCACGATTTTATTATTTGTAAAGACTAATCTGCTGTTCAGCTTCGGCGCGTACAGTGTTTCCAACCTCTGAAACTGGAAATCTTATGGGTCTTGGAGTTATGGGTATGGCGAAATTATGGCTCCTCTATGAGAAGCATAATATGAAAGTTTAATCGGTCTAGACACGTTGGAGGTGGGGACCTAGCTGTCATGCGGACAGGCACCACTAGCCTAATAGAGAACCGCACTGGTGAAAGAATATATCAATTTCTTTAAGACCTTTAGATGTGCAAATGGCACAGTCTGTAACACGCTCGCCAACACTCTCACCAAAAGTCACAACCAGGGTGGTTTCTGTTCGCAGATTGTTTTTGTTTTTCCTGCTCCTGTTTGCTTTTATGGCTGATCAATGTACTTCAACAAAATGTATCTTTTAAAAAAACACTTTATAATGGCCAAATACTACATTGGCATCATAGAAGCAATCATACCAGCGTCACCCCGAGGGCAAATGTTTTGGGGTTTGTTCCGACAGTGTAAGCGCAGTTATGCCTAGCCGACTGCGGATTGGCTTAGTGTGTACTGATTGGTCCAACTGCTCAATATTCCATCCTAATGTAAGCAGAGACTTTTCAACCTGATGTTGGAGCATATCTCTTCCAACATGGGTTTGTATTTCCTGTCGATGTCTGGCAAATGTTTTGTGAACATCTCCAATACTGCGTCCTCACTATCAGGATTGGCAGGTGGCACCAATGATTCATGTTCCTTGCGAATGCCTGGCTGCTTCCCCTTGACTTTATTTCACATTTTACATTTCCAATTGATAAAACCAAAGATATTTAAAGTGGTAGAGAATCCGTCGGCTGTGACATTGAGACCCTCGCTAGCTGTAACGTTTTCGTTTAGACGTGAGCTGAAATGGAGGTGCTGCAATTATGTGCAATTGTGGCCCCGTTAGTATGGATTGCAGGCGATTCAAGTGAGCGGCCTTTAAAATGGTACTATTGTTTGTGCTGGTCAAGATATCAAAGACATCTCTCGGTGGGACATTTCGGCCTCTGGAGTAAACGTGTGTGATGTTCCCCTAGGCTACCGCAGTACGGGTACTAATGAAGCCAGGGCCACGCAAACCCATGTGGAGGGTTGCTTACTTGTTTGTTTGTTTGTATTATTTTGTTTTGTTTTTGTTTTGTGTTGTTTTGTTTTCTTTTTGTTTTTGTCTCTGTTTTTGTTTTCTTGTTGTTGTTTTGTTCTTTTATTTTACGTGGGGTTTTTTTTGGGGGGGGGTATTTTCGCTTTTATTTTCCCCTCAAATACGCATTGATAACTCACAGATGCCGCTTCAAATAATCTGCGCCAATGTTGCTTTCTCAATGGAAACAGTATGTATGTCCATGTACGGCTCGCCACCCACACGAACAACATGCAGCAGGATACTGTTTTTCCATTCCAGAATGCACTCATTTGCGTTTATTTGATCGAGTATTGGGTGTTGTGTGATCTCGTGTGTATTTTTGTTTTGTCTGTGTGTATTTTGGGGTGTTTACATTTCTTCTGCTAATTTGTCTGGGGTGAAGTATTTTTTATTATAAAATAAGTCACATCTTCTTGGTCAAGCCTAAAGATGGAGAAGAGCGGACCTAGAATGAGTATCGATCAGACCCGCCCAAATGTTGTATTGTAGTTTTCTGTCATTTTGGTAAATATAGGCTATTACGACTCGGTGGTCTTAAAACAAGCAATAGAAAAAAATGAGAATCAACAAGTTTTGCTAAAATTCAACAAATAATTCATTTCCCTATAATACTGAGTCAAAATGTAAAAATAACGATATTGCTAATTAAATACCAAATAATTCTGGAATTTCTAAGGCAAGTCCTAATGATTAAAGTCATATTCAACCGTTAATGGTATTCCAAAATAAATTCAGCTTTAAAAGTGTTGATGTGGTTCTGGTGCTCTGAAAACTAATAATGTGCCAACAGTTTTTTTATTCAAAATAATATTATCCAAGATAATATATCTTTATTTGAATTTCGTTACAAATCTAAGTCTGTATTTCCAAAAATGTTATTTTTGAGCACTTTGTATTTCCAGAGAAGAATGCTTGAATTAAATAATTTGAATAAATAAATTCCAGCACAAATGAAATACTGGACACACCAATACTACAAATGATTCTGCTCTGATCTTACAGCACGAAAAAATAATTTTCCCGATAAACAAGATTTTATAATCCTCTACCTGACCTAGGTCACAGTTAGCATTTTCTAAAACAACAAACTATTACCAAATGAAAACTTCATTGCAGAAGGTTCTATATGTTTACAAGATAAAATCTTAGTGATAAATGGAAGGTCTGTTACTAAAATTAATAAAGAATATAGCAAACACAATGTCCTTGACTCAGACCAAGTTAGATATTTTTAAACCCATACTCATAGAGAACATATTAGGTATGTATTAGGTGTTTACAGAATAAAATAAAAATCAACGATTTTGGTCAGGTACACAATGAATTTGGCTTTTTACAAAGCCAGCTACAAAATACAAATGTACATAACACACAGCATATCATGATATAAAATATAAAATATTAAATATACATAACACAGCCTGTGCTTCTTTTTCGAGCGTCTTTGGGTTGTAATACATATCAGGAATGGTCAGAATCGAAGAGACTGGTATGCCCTGTTCGCGAGAGAGGGTTCGCAGCTTTTTTCTATGGCTTGTATTCTTGAGGATAACTTGGCTGATGACCTCCCTGATTGAGGTAACTTGGTTGCGCGCATTCCTTGTAACCTGTCAATATCTTGGGAAAGGTCATTGAATTTCCCCTCGTTAGCTACAAGTTAGGCTTGTAGCTGCCTTTGCTCTGCTTCATATTGTGATCGTTCTTTAGTAACCCGTCTATCTGTTTTTGATATCATCTCAAGCATCGGGATTTCAATGACTGTTGTTCTTTTGCCTCCTTGACCGCCCTGTCATCCGCACCAATCACTTGGAATAGTTCAACATCTGTGTACCACGTCGAATCCCCCGACAACTGAGATTTTGTGCTGTCGAGTGACTTACCACAGCGTGCGTCCGCTCTGTCCCCAGATATTTACATATGGCTCGATTAAGGGAATTTTATGGACATGACGTAAGTAACAGCTTTTCTGTATCCATGCTCAAGCTATATGTTTTGCTACTGGCATAGAGGAACTTTAATTTTAGGTCATTTTGCTTAAATATTCATCAATTCGAGTGTCTGTGATTTCGTTCACAACTGCCGTTAAATCGTCTCCACTGGGGTTGTTTTAATATTGTTTCAACTACTGGCTCTTTTTGATCAGCATCGGAAGAACCAGTAAACGAACTTTCTGCTATTTCATCTGGAAACTCAGGTCAATCACTAGGCAGATCAGTGTCCCCAAGGCCAGTCTTTCCAATGCCAAAGACACCTTCAGCTGTATTTTGCTGTGAGGCAAGCGCCTAGGTGCGTTTATTAAAGATGGTCTACTCTAACTTTTTCCGTTCCCTCCTCCGCGCACTTGGTGTAAAGGGAGCCAGAACCTCCGTCGTTGTCACTAATACAACCAAGATACCATAGACGAATACCCGTTTCTTATTATCAGATGTCCCAGCCTCCGTAGCAGCAACATTATTCTACCAGGACAATGATCTGACATGCACCGACAACACCGACATTGGGGCGTTGGCAGTCTGGAAAAAAGTGGACCAATAAGGTTTATTATGGCACTCAGAACGCAAAGACAAGACAATCTACATGTAGAACATCAATCTGAACAAGCCGGCAAAGTAGTATGGAGCCAGCATAGTGAAGGCAATAGTGAAGTTCTTCCAGGACGCGATATAAACGTTGATCCGCACGCAATACTGAGTATATATAAAGTCACCTTATCAACAGATTGTAGGTGACGACCAAGGGCTTCCCAAACCAGATCTATGGCCGTTGGCAGGCACGACACCATTAGAGGGAATAAAGTTTAAAAATACTGACGAGGGAGTCTATCAAGGATACTAAGCTGCCGAAGATCGATTTTGCTCCATTCTACCAAACTCGGATTGTCATCGTCATCGGTAAAAGCTCACGGAAGACCACGCGCTCCAGGGGTAGGGAACGAGTATAAAAATCTACGACATAGCAAATACGTAACGCTGTAAATTGCATAAACGACTCTTTCGGCCAAGCGTGTTAATCTTGTACTTATTGCACCATAATGGACACGCAGCATAACACAAATAATGTCCGTTTTGTGTCAACCATCTAAGTTTTAAAATTTGTTTTCATACGTTACAAACACACTGCGCCAAGATTGTTGGCTCGAATCGGCTTTTAATTACCGATTCTATTTTTCTGTCCTCATCTAACCTACTCTATCTCTCAACCAGTACAGTATGGCTGACTTTAAGCAGGACGACGCTGAGGTATTTCCGGTCAATCCTGAGGGTCATGATCTGGATGCCTTGCTTTGTGCGTTAGCTCATATGTCGGCTTATTAAAGTTACAAACTATGTTTTATTTGTAGTCAGCAGATATCATACCGATACAGTGAAACTGCTTTAATAGGGAATAGGCTCCTCAACATAACTGCCCAAATATCTAAATGGGGTGGGAAAGGTCAGAGGAATATCCGACTAGTTTAAAACGTTGGAACAGTTCTCGGTGAAGTGATGAACAAATAAATCAAATAATCTCTTTTTCAATATGAGTTATCGCAAACACTTACAATTAATTGGTCTATTCGATTCTTTGTAGTAGTTACAATGGAAGTGGGTGAAGAGTTTAAGCAAAGGAGTATTGATATCGTACTGATAACCAAAAATGTCATGTATATTCAGAGATAGCTACAATTTTGATGTCTCTGATATGTTTTATCAATGATAATCAACAGTTGTGCTATTTCAATTTATAGTGCAACACTTTTCCATATCATTTATTCATTGATTCTTAACGCGTGTCTCTATTTACCTGTTGTGTACAGTTTTCACCCAAACTTGTGTGAAAGAGTATTCAGTAGGGAGAAGCGGCATCTATATTTTGAAAGAAAGCAGAGTTTGTTTACACTAACAGTATGTGTATTAGAACTTTGCTGTACAGATATAAAGAAAATCCCGAGATCTCTCGGGTATAGGTTTGGAGTAGATAAACAAAAATGACACGCCATAAAAAGGTTTCTTCATTATAAAGCTAGTCATACCCTTGCCCTGTTGAACACTCCTGTCTGCATCCTTTTATACCTGTGTCCTCAGCATTTCTGAGTCATAGTCATTTTCATGAAGAGAATCAATCAGAACTTTAGGTCATACCTGAAGTAAAGTCATATCGTGGAATGTAAGGACACTTAAAAAAATATGGAAAAGTGCTTATATAATTGTAACAGAAAGATTTCTAACAGTCAATTATTAAACCTATCAATCTTGTCTAACATAAAATATTCGGAGTTATTCTTAAAGAATAAATTAATAAATGAACAGTAATAAATGCTATCCTTTCTCTAAAAATATATATCTGGTTTTTTAATCGTTTTGATTCCACGATATAGTTCTCTCCTTTCTTCTTTTCTTCATTTATGCGTTCATAAATTCCTCAACAGGAGTAGCATAGTAAAAATGTGGTATGGCAACACTGGTGATCTTTCTGGTGACCATATGAGTTTGTACTTAAGGTAACACGATGAAGTTAAGAGCCTGGAGAGATCATTATCTATACTATTTATGTTAGATAAAACCGCTCTCGTTTACTGATTTAGACTACCTCTTATGGTTATAGTGATAATGAAGCAAATATTAGAGCCAAAATTAAAATTATTTATCAGCAAATATAAGACCAAGCAGAAAATCGATGAATGGTATCAGCTTATGGAAGTTACCATAGGTGGCACAGAAATAGCTTCGGTGATGGGTTATTGCCCTTTTTCCAAAGTGGATGATGTGCTTCATAGAAAAATGAAACATCGTTACCGTGTTCTTGGGGTCGTATGTTCGAGTCGAAGATTGGAGAATACACCAAGCGCGTTCTTGATGGTAAAATATTGGGTAATGATATCTGTATCAAGTACATCCGCGTCTTCCGCTACTCATCTGACTGTTATATTATTACTGACAAAAAGATTCTGTTATTGGAATTAAAATGTCCCTTTCGCCGTCATGTGAGCAAGGTAGCCGAATATGGTTTGCCTCAAGTATTATCCGGAATTGATTAGAGGTTTGCCCGGTAGTTGATCATGGTTTACTGATCGACGTGGTTTTCGCAAGTTTAGGATGGACCAGTGGTATGATAAAAGGTACAAGGATCCTCCGATCACTATAGGAATTATTTCGTTTCTCGGTGAAGACAAAATGATTTTGCCTACGGATTTGGGTTCCTCGTATGACTCTGCGCTGTTAAAAATGTTGTCGTGGAATTTCACCACGGAGTTCACGATGTTTTAACGGTCTGATACCTTACCGATATCTTTGTGTGATGTCACTGATCATTATGAGAAGTTACATCCAGACGAGCATATTGTGGCTATATTGCCGTATAAAATTTTTGCTGCTGTGTTTCAACACGTTGACAGATTCCATACCGGGAAGTGATCGATCGCTCTGTAGCAAAAATATGTACCATGATATGTTGTATTAGAGAAAACACAAAATGGTATTAGTGTAACCAATTGCAAAATGGAGAACCCACCCGTTGTTTGACAAGTATGAAAGTGACGAGGATGATAATGTGATGCATGAAAAGGAGAAAAATGTTATTGTCACAAAATATTAATAATGCTGGATATTCCATGATCTCAAGCGTTTGTTTTGCGATACCGTCACGTATTCTAGTGTCACAGCGGGATCATCCCGCGTGGTTATGTGATCGATCATGCCAATGGGGACAAGTTGAACAATCGACTTAACAATCTCGACCCAATCTGAAAATAGGAAACGAGGCCGTGGCGGTGCAAGAAATTTTGGGCCTGCTTGTCCGGTGAAAGCGATAAATATCACGACCGAAGAAGCATATGAATACTCATCAATAACGACAGCTGAAAAAGAGTTGGAAATTAATTCACGAATAATCAAATTTGGATGTGATGGCATATGTAAGAGTTCATTTTCAAAATCCGAAAACGTTCGATTCATGCTTCATTAAAAGATTTATTTAGAATATTTCCGGTCATGTAACTTCGTATGCTAAACAAGGCCATTAGTGATAAATGTACAATCATGTCGTCGATGATTTTCAACACCTGAATCGGGCTTTGCATGACAAAATCAGTACCGCGGAGACACGAACTAATTTTGTTTACAATTTTATCATAAATAACATAAGCATATTTTGTGCTAGTTTGGGGGGTTTTGTAATTTAAGTTCAAACTTTTTTATGCTGATTGCAGCACCACACCAGCTCCTGAAATAATGAACATGAGCGGATTTGCCGTTGAACCGTGGATCAAATCCCCGTGGTGGTTAACGCGATTGGCACTATCGTAATCACAGCCAGCACTCTCTTGTAATATCGATAAATTTTCTTATAAACATGAACTTTTTTTATGATAATATTTGTACAGTTCGATGAGTTCCTGGTTGATTTTATGGCTGAACTGCCTACTGATGGAGTTTAAGTCGATAATGGGTTTCATCTTTCTTCTACGTAGATTAAACCCTGTAAGAACACATCGAGTTGGAGTAAATTTTCTTCCAGAAACTTCACGTATTTATCCACGTTAAGCCTCCTGCTAGCGATAGTACATGCCATACTATCATACTGCTGAAAATAAACAAAATTGGTAAAAAAAAAAAATTAAAACCGTGTTGGTCTTATGTATTTGATTTATCTAAATTGTCAGGGTTTATGTATTATCTTCTACTTGGTGTAAAATCAAGGTTGATTTTCACTCCGCGATGATATTTATAAAGATACAAGAATTTACTAGCTATTTTGTCCTCATTAAGGTTTGCTTTTTCGTAGGAGATTATTTCATGATAAATTATTTGTTCATTTGTTTAACCTTTATCAATTTCCAGTACATGCTGCAGTCTAGTTTTCGAGTAATAATTTTGTTTTCCTGAGATTCTACTAATGCTGCTGCAGGATCAACAAAATTAACTCTGGAGATTGTCTTAGCGGCATCTAAAGCGTTTGGTAACAGTGTTTGTAATTCAGTAAAGCGAAAAGTTTCTAAGCAATTATACACCTCCACCACAAGATCGGCATCGATTTTTCCGTGAGTGGCGTACACAAATAAAAATAAGCATCCATCATTTTATTGATGTCAATAACCTTCATCGGTTCATCCGGTTCATTCTCTTCAGAGGTGTTATCAGGTTTCGTGGCTTTATAAGGTAAAACCATAATTTCCATAATGGATGGGATATCCTCATAGTAAATCCAGGTCTTTTCGAAAAAATTTCTTTATACACTTTATTTCTCAACTCGTGACGGTTTTAAAAATTGCTTCGCGATATATTTTTTCATACATCCGTGTTCATCTCGATTCTGTTTATCCTCGGCGGCTGTCATAAAAGGATATCCTCTATGATTTTATGATACAATTCTGACACAATTTGGTTTAGGATCTCCTCGATTTTCCTGATCAAAACGGTGGATTCTCTATCGTACAAAACCTTGCCACAGCGTTCCATTTATCGATGGTATTTTGTTATTGTTGCTGTCTCATTTCCGCTACGGACACGTACATATTTGGACGGGACAAGTGGGTTTGCCATCACCGATGAAAAAGACTATTGGCAAGCTGAAAAGGGATATACGTGAAGACATAGAAAAATTAGAGAACCTTCTCGGCAAAGAAAACCAAACCAAAGAAGACCTCGACGCGCTAAAGAGAAACTAAACGAAGATTCAAAAGAAAACATCACAAACGTCAGAAAATTGTCTCAACAAAATCCAAAATTGGCAAATTGCCTTCCTCAGTCTGATAAGTATAAAATGAGTCACCAACACATTAACTACATGCGAAAAAAAAATTTGAAATCTACCACCAGCGCCGTTAACCCCACAAAAGAGAGCAGCCTCTGATCCCTCCTTGACGTTAGACCCTAACAATTACCAGACCCTGGTCAAACTTGAAGTGGCATCAAATGCTATAAATCAGTGGCTGAGTTGTTTAGCAATTACAACTCCTTGCTGTGAGTAAACAAGCCGGAAACGCCTACATCACCTGGAACTATTCACGTGCGTACATAATGTTCGTCGAGATAAAGCAAAAATACCAGGACTCTGTTATGGACACACAATTATCCATCAAAGAGTTCAGAAATATTTACCCGATTTACCGTTTTTGACATTTCTAAACACAAGCCTCGCATGGAAGATCTTTCGATATCGGAAATAGAAATCAAGTGGACAATAGCTCCTGTGGTCACCATCGATGATGCATCTAATCCTGGTAACATGTTAGCGATAGATGCACATTATCACGCTTATGCGCTACTTACCTCTGATCGGATTTTCACGCTTGAGGCAATCTCAGGTAAGATGACCGTAGTAATTTAATTTTAAATTACCAGTCATCTCAGATGACTACTGATTTAAATCACCATCATCTAACAGATAACCGTGATTTAGCTAAGCTAAATTACCAGTGATGTTTACGTAACATAATCATAAAACAAAAACATGCGGTATCAACAAACAAACCTGATTTTGTCGGAATCTCGGCAGCGTGCGAAAGCGGGAGCTGCTCAGCATGGCACCAGAGTCACTTTAGTGTTATCCCCATCTCAAATCGCCTCAGAAGGACCTCGTAAAATTATGCTTACAGGGAAGCAAAAAAGGCGTTATCACTCGCTCTAGCTGCTAACACCCCTCTGACCCTTAAAATGTCTCGGAGCCAGGTTTTTAGGGGCGATAGGACCGATGCTGACTTCGTTGGCTCCAATACTCTTACCCCTATTAGGATCGTTAGGACTCGTGGCAGCTTCTGACGCCATCTTCAGAACATCTCACATGCGTCAGTCGCCTGTGTGCCAACACAGCACCTTAAATCACCGCGAACCATCTTACCAGCCGTCGTGGACACAGCAACACCGACAACGTGCTTGCTGTGGACAGGATATTAAGAGCCGTTAGAACTGACAGGACTTGCATTGAGCAAAAATCAACGCGCAAAACATGGCTTCAGCGGCTAAAAGAGGGTTCCCAGTCACGTTACGGTTAAGAGAATTGTAGTCATATCAAAACAATAACGTTATGGTCACCACGCAGCGCCATAAAAAAATCATGAAACACCATGTGGCTGGTACTGATATCACTTTAAAAATGTCGGCGACTCAGACAAAAAAACAGGGTCGTTTCCTACCTCTCGTTCCGTTGTTAGCGGATGCGGTTGGCACGATGCTACCAGGGTTACTCGGAAAAATATTTTATGGTACTAGCATCCGCGGACGTCGAAAAAAATAAACGGGTACGCAAGACCACTCAGGCCGAGGATTATTTCTTTCTGGGACAGTACACCGCTAAGTAATTTTCATATCGATAAGTCGTTCTCATATATATTAGGGTTTGATCTCGTATATTCCAATAATCAGTTACCAGTGCCCAGTGCGCATGCTGACGGCGGAGCTCTTAACAGCAAAGCTGTTTGACGGCGTTACTCATCAACATCGAGAAGTTTCAGATGGATCAGGAACGATAAGGATTCAACTGATATAAAATATTTTGACTCTTTTGGACTACTTCCGGGTGATGCTATACTCGAGTACACAAGTGGCGGCGACGGTGAGCAAGCTCACTATGGTCCTGTGTATGATTTATCCAAATTCAGCACATCTACAGTAACGCATGTGGGTTATACTGTGTTTATTACATCCGGTCACGCACTAGTGGTGTTTTCCCGCTTGACACGTTATTGGCGCTAAACCTGACACTGTATCCGAGTACATTAACACCAAGCATCGCAGTATTAAAATGACCCCGACTCAAGCGCGGCAACAACAAAATAAGGATGCTGTAGAAACGCACTTTCTCTCTGAAGTAAATTTCGAGTAGATAATCGTGTTAGGATTTCTAAAGTAAAACGTACGTTCGAGAAAGGATTTATCCCAAATTGGACCAAAAAGGTTTTCACGGTCAATAAAGTACCGGTGACCTATTCTATCACATACCAGCTCAGAGAACCCATACTAGGGTCGTTTTACGAGCAGGACGTGTCAAAGACCAAGTCAGGACGTTTACAAAATCGAAAAGGTGTTAGTGCAACGTGGTAAACAATCACTGGTCAAATTGAGTGGATATCCATACGAGTTGAACTTGTGGATTTCTACCACTGATATTCAGCAATGATCGTTAGATCCGTTCGTATTCAGCTAATACTCGCTTACTCGCTATCGATTTACACATTTTCGAGTGATCGGTAAACCCATCGCATCAAATGCTTTTTATTGGAAGATAAAATAGAACTTATTAATTGTGGCCGGCTTGGGATGGATCTTCCAAGGACATTTTGTAGCGAGTCTTCATATTTAATAGGTCTTTGTACGATAAGTTAAATTTGGCGAGTTTATTTCTGATGTGATATTTTTGTATGTATTATTGCTGTCATCAGACATTATTTATATAATCTTTATAATAATATGAGTGACAAAATCATTTGTGTGTGTGACAGTGCGATATGGTCAACATGGATGAAGTAGAAGATGGAGTGGTCTACGCGCATTTGTTTCCGAATAGCCACATTTGCATCAGAGTGAGAATCAGAGGCGCAGATTATCTGAAAATTATTACTCATGGAAAAGCAATTACTGTATTTAGAAACAATGGGTGGACCTTTTTACATCAACTATTTCAAAGAAATGCTGATGTGACACAGCACGAGTTGTATGAAGAAAAAGCGAGTCACAATACAGCAACAAAGAACAGCAGCGATGATCAGTGTTGTTGCACAAAATTCTAAAAATACTAACAATTATTGTTATCAAAAGACACCATGGCAACAGTACGTTATGTACGTCGCAGGGAAGCATTTAGTGGCTACGACCAGAATTATATTGTGATAGACGATGATGTGACCACGCTTCATGAGCTTGAGGAGCGATCTGAAAATATGTTCAGATGCATCATCGACGCTCATTTAACAGTGCATCAAAAATCACGTTTGCTATCACTGTCAGGTATGCCAGGTTAGACGGTGCAGATTCCACCGCGAAGTTTGTTACAAAATCAAAGCGGTTCACCAACCGATTTTACAACGAGCGAGAAATTATTTTGTCGCTACAACCAAAAATAGCTGATTACATTAGAGAAGGATCTGGTTGGATGGTCGCTGGCATCATCAGCGCAAATCTTATCGTGTCCAAGTAAAATACGTTACGCGGAATATCTTATATATCGGTGTTTCTTATAAGGTCATCTACACAAATCTGGTGTTGTCTAAACCGTTGGTGTCGTATCGGGGTCCAGATTGCGTTGCCAAATTTATCGAGTGAGATTCACACGACCGCAGAGGATTTTATCCCGGTGGAGATTCATAATCTACGCATGTATGTTTCACATCTCATCATCAAACGTTTAGGGCAGTATCATGAAAAGATCACTTGTATTCCGCATAATATGAAAAAAAGAAATATGTCCTTTTCGCTGGTCCGATTGAGTTTTATTGACAGTCTGCAATTCATGAACGCCAGTTTGGATGAAATGACCAAAATCACTACCATTTTTACGTACACTTGAAGAAAGTTTCAACACGATTTTGATTTAGTGTCACGCAAGGGATGATCATTGCGAGTACATGACCGACTGGGAGAAGTCACAGAAACGGCATTTCCTCACAAGGAAGCATTTCAAAGTACACTAACTGCTGAGACGATTACCGAAGAAGATTACGCACATGCTCAGCGGGTTAGGAAGTATTTCGGGTTTGAAAAATATTGGCGAGTAGTGATTTATACCTCACCACGGATCTCTTCTTACTCTCTGATGCTTTCGAAAATTTCAGGGATACGTGCAAACGTTTTTATCAGCCTGATCCGGCATGATATTATTCTTCTCCCGGTCTCTCATGGGATGCCACGCTGAAAATTAGTCAGATCATGCTAGAATTATTGTCAAATGTCGATATGTACAATTTTGTTAGGAAAGGAATTCGAGGCGTTATTTCAACGATCACGCATAAACATTTGGGAGTCAACAACAAATTTACAGCTGATTATAACGCCAGCGAGGAATCCATTAGCGCCTGACAACATCATTGTGTGTGACGATATGCTCAGTCCAACGAGTCAGCGGCTCAAAGCGCAATTAAGCACCGGAGCCAGCGTGCCGAAATTGTAGCAAGATCTGATGAACAAACACCGATGCACGATACACTACAAAAATCTCAAATATTACACGGATTTAGGGATGCGGTTGACTTTTATTCTCCGTGTTCTTTAGTTTTCACAACATCCCTGGCTTAAAAAGTATATCGATTTTAACAACGAGAAACAAAAAGAAGCCAAGTCGGATTTTGGAAAAGATTTTTACAAACTCATGAGCAACGCCGTTTTTGGCAAGAACATGGAAAACACACGAAAGCATGTCAGTGTCGAGTTGGTTAATGATGTGACCAGGTGAAATAAATTAGCAACCCAACTGCGTTTTGTTAGCATGAAAATATTTGATGATAATTTAGTAGCCATCCATAGTAGACGGAGTATAATAAAACTAGATAAACCTATCTATTGCGGATTTACTGTGTTGGAGTTATGCAAATTCATGATGTACGCATTTCATTACGGGTTCATCAAAAAACAATATGGCAGCAGATCAAAATTACTCTTTACCGATACAGACTCGCTCTGCTATGAAGTTAAGATGGAAAATATCTATGCAGATTTATATGGGGCACGTTAACTTTTTCTCGCATTTTCCTCAGAACAGTGAATACTATGATCCGGTTAATAAGAAGGTTATTGGAAAGTTTAAGCATTAGACGTCTTCGGTATCCATCGGGAAACTGTCGAACTACACAGTAAGATGTATTCCATCAAACTATCGGATGGGAGCATAAAAAAGGACAAAGGGGATCAAACAAATAACAAGAAAAACTCACCCATGAAGACTGCTTAACAGCGTTACAGGGTGGGTTACATAGAACCTCCATGAACACTATAAGATCAATAAATAACACAATATACACGTACGCGCTCAATAAAATTGAGCTAAGTTACTTGATGACGAAGTATCCACACTAACGCATGGCCACGTTGATGATGTTGACAAAAATCCCATCGACGCTGACTTATTAACTGAGTTAGGATTATACTACAGACGATGCTACTGAAATTATTTAAATGTTATTAGCATTATCGTAATCTTTTACAATACATGTACTTGGCCGTTCTACCTTTGGGGTCGCATAAATAAACGTCCAACCGGTTTTTTTACTCGATATCTCTCGCGTCGTGGATTTTAATGGTTTTCTTATTTTACTCACTCCGATTAATTGCATCGTTAACGTTATAGAATTATATGCTTCTCGGTAGTTGGTTGGAATGTAATGCAATTTCACAGAACGATACGAATTTACGTAATCCGTCATTTTTATGCAATTATTAGGACAGAATTTTTGAGTAAAAGTAATGAGATTGAAATTTTCTCTAAATTGTATTAAAAAGTAATTTTTCATTAAATCATACTGAAAGTAATTTACACTAATATATATTGCGAGTAATATTATTTATTTTCGTATTATAACTATATACTATTTAAATAAAGATTGCGCCCTTACAAGCAAGTGCAAATCCCCCCCCCCCTATATTTTTCTTACATAACAAGTCAGCAAAATTTGCTCTAGTAAATTATATCAGTACTTCGTGGCCAGATTTTTAACATTTTTTTCTGACTGAGTAAGCTGTACGATTCAGCCGTTACTCTGAAATAAATTAAAACTGATGAAGCAAATCGTTTGTCTAGTGACGTAAATAACACACAGTATCAGTAAGAATAGACGGGAGCCTCGTTCTGATTCGAGACGGACGCACACAAGCCTAAGACTACCTCTATATTTGGCCATGGCATACACTCTGAATTGTATAAATGGAGAACGGGCTTGCGTGGAATCAGTTTGTTCCGTCACAAGACTCAGAAGACTCCGTCCGTCTTTTCTTGCAGGTAAGAATCGTTTGTGTTTGTAAATTTCTTTAAAGAATAGAGACTTTTTAATTTTAAAGATTTTTTTTATATGTATTTCGTGTATTTTATATATAAAGGCTTCATAAGGTGTATTTCTAGAATGTAGTATTATATATCTATATATATCAATTATTTAAATAAAGTTTGTTCCGTCAAAAGATTCAGAAGACTCCGTCCGTCTTTTGTTACAGTCGATCCCTTACCTCCTCATTGCCAAGTCCCCAAAGAATGTAACCTTATCGACACTGTTATGCGTTACACCTCCTTGTTTAAGAGAGCCCGAACTTTCTTCTCTCTCTCTCTCTCTCTCTCTCTCTCTCTCTCTCTCTCTCTCTCTAACCATGGACAAAGACATTTCTTAAGTTATGAGTATTTCCTTCTCATAGCAAGAAATGAGAAGAAGATTATGATAACAACTTTCTTATCATAATACAATAATTATGCATGAAAAGTATCCATTATCAATTACTACTACTACTACTACTACTACCAACAGCGCCACTACTACATACTATAATTGTCTAAAACTATTACCAGGAGGTAAATCTTAAAGCAGAGAGCTTCTTATCTTTACTATCAACTTCTGAAGTATGAGTGTTCCGGGATATGAGGTTATTGCAACCATCCGATTTGTATGGTGTGAATTAATGTGTGAAGCTTGGGCCTTAAGGAAGTTTTGTGGTTGTAAATGTTAATCGTTCGAATGCTAATTTCACCCTTACTGATACGAGAAAAGAGGCAACCTACTTATTCCAGTAAACACGAAGAATGTTATGCCCCACTTGGACAATGACGACCTGAAGTGTCAACATTTGTTCCGCTGAAAGTGGTAGTTAATAGAAGCTGTACAGCATGGAAAATAATAAACGAGATTGAATTGATGATACTCGATGTCTCACACTCGTATTCACACTGGATTTACAGTCAAAACGTACCCAAATTGAAACATGACCCACACTCGCTTTAAATAATGGCATAATCTTAGTGTATTGTGTTTCATATGACAGTGACCGGCCTGATGAGTAATGGAAACAGGCAGAGGCAATGGAAGTATGTTATCTCCTGATCTAGCTCCAACACGCATTAAGAAATAAGTTTTAAGTTAGGAAGTATCATTTGAATATATTTATATTGTGTTTTCCCGTGGAGAAAACTCTACCAGCTGATTTGAACAACGCTTGATGACTGCTTCACGTGTTTTAACCAATACTCAGATGCACTCGTTTCATACAATTATTAGCATCAGTTTTGAAAATTATTTCTATTTTCTATTTCACAATACGAACAGATATGTATACATCTGATAATTAAAAACTTCTTTTGACTTTTTAAAGTTAAAAACTTAGAAACACAAAAATAATTTTAATTGTGTCTTTATTTGCGTTGCGTTCCATTTTTCCATTTCGTATTTTGTTTTATTTCCGTTGCGTTCCATTTTTCCATGGCGTATTTTAGTCATACCAGCTTCAATCATCAGTAATACTTTACTTCTTTTGTTACATTCTATTGATTTGAGTAATTTAACATATTAAGCTGCATTAAAACCCATGTATTATTACAAACTTTTATATTATTCCGATCAGCTGAACTTGAAAAATTAAACACCTGTAATCCACCCAAAATCCAACGTAACGTTGGGCAGGATGTTACTTACCATAAAAGTTCACTGGTCGACAATTTTCTTGCATTATGTGCTCTTGCATCTATTTGTACGGAAGTACTATACAATGCAATTATTACATTAATCAAATGTATCGCTTACGGACAAGTGAACTGAAAATATTTGCTGACTCACAGGAAAAAATCACCCTAAATCCTGTTTAATTTATGACGTTTCTGTTCTCGGTAATTTCAGCATTTTTTTAATCATGAGCAGTTAATTGTCACATAACCGAGTCGCGTATACAAGATGTTGTCACTATCACTCTCATAAAATTTCTACACGTGCATTGCTTTCATCGTAATGGGGACGCCAAGAATCATAACCAAGCACGCTTGCCGACAATCGTCTTACTATAGGGGCTCTTGCAAGTGTTTGCATGGTGTCCTGGTACAGAATATATAAATTGCAATTCTTGCATATACAACACAGATATTTCTGGATATAGTTTATATTTTCAGTGTATCAATACACCGGAGCATGTATCGGTGCATGTATAAAATGTTGCAAACCTGTTACAGGAGGTCAACAGGCCAGAGACTGTGATGTTTGTGGCCTATGGCAACACAGAGCAGTTGAAAACACTGGTAAGTTTATTTATTTATTGAATTTTATTTTTTCATGAAATGGAGATCGAAACAATAGACAATATTTATTAAACATCTGATATACTGATTTAAACTGAAAAGAATACTACTACTGCTGCTACTACTACTATTCTTGTTTAATGGCTATACCCATTCACTTAAATGAATGAGTTTAATCATCTTTTAGTAATGATAAGCATCCTGACAAAAACAAATTTATTACATTTTGTGCCTGGTATCTCATTCATTGAGATTTCTTTTTTATCTCCTTTGTTTTGGCTCTCATATAAGTATTTACTATGTGCAGTTTTATTTTTCATTTTCTTGTAAGGTAAATAAAAATATAGAAAGATGAAGCATGGCGAACTGACACTAGAGTTCATTTGTAAGCCTGTTAAAGACATTCAGCAAAGGTAAGTTTGCATTTGAAATGTATGCATACTTCTAGATGATAAATATACACGATTGTAGAAATGATAAATTACATGTAGGTCAATCCAAAAAGCTTCCTAGGTGAAGATGTTGTTACATCATTCAAGGTATTTGTTCTACAATGTTCAAACAAAAACAGTCTAAAAACATCAATGCTTATTCACAACTTACTGAAAAGAACTTTCAGCAGATAAAACAAAACAGTAAATATCCGAACCTCAACGTGTTGGATCTTGTTTTAATTTGTGTAGGCTTTTTAACTGTGTGCGTTATGATTTGGGTACGTTTTGACTTGAGTACGTTTTGACCTAGGTACCTTTCTGTCTGGGTACGTTTTGACTTGGATACGTTTTGACCTGTTCCCTTGACACTGGACGATCAAAACGCACTGACAACGATTCCGAAACAGCGGCAATAATATTTGAAAACAATGGTGTAAGTAGGAACCACTGAGATCACGTGATCCATTTCTCCTTGTATTCGTATAAAAACAATAATGATGCTGCTGGTAACAGTCACACTTTATGTCTTAAAGATTGTAAGGAATTCCTTAAGGTTTGACTGTAAAACGGGCCACAGGTTGACAAACAGAGCACATACTTTAACATTATTCTAGCTTTCTTCGTGTGTGTGTGTGTGTGTGTGTGTGTGTGTGTGTGTGTGTGTGTGTGTGTGTAAAAGGCGCGAAACGGGGACATCAGTGTGAATGTACACCAACAGACCAGGGACACACCTCGAAACGGGGACATCCCCATTTTGTAATGTCGGCTTAAATGGAATGCCAAGGCCTTTTTTAATGATACAAACCTTAAAATAAGGATATCTGAGCATGTCCCCGTTTTGTTGGTAATTTTTCACATCATGCTATACACAACAATACACACGTCCCACTCGACTCTAAACCTCATGTGTATCAGTCGGAAAACTGCGTCCCCGTTTACGCGGTAAAAATTCACACTGTTTTCCTGTCGGCTTGCGCACTTGGCTTCCGAATTACCGAAGATGGCATCAAGAAGAGCTAACAGGATTTAAATCATTTATGTCAACATCGACAAATATATATGATTTATTTTCTTTTTTAACACAGAGAGCAATATCGATATACATGTCTATTAATGAGTAGTCCAACGTTCATTACACATTTCGCCAAATTAGATCGGGAATGCAAGAAAACTGAATAAAAGGTTTCATGCAGATATTATGCACGGTTTTTACGATGGGCAGGAGATTCTAGCAATTCATCTATGCTTGTATATTTTATCTCCTATTTAACTCTGAGCCATGCACATCTGGATAAGAAATACACTGGAAAATATCAAGATAGATTTTAGTTCATTCAAATGTGGTTAGAAGCATAATAACGAACAGTCTACATGGGAACCAAAACATAATACCATTTCTTTCCTCCAATTAACCACATTAGAGTTAAATCCGACAAGTTAAGATTTAGCCAATAGGAAATAAAAATAACTTTTGCAAGTACTTGTACATGGCACCAATCAAGACGCTGAAAATACAAGTTTTCACACTCATATTTAGTGTTTCTCGATGTATCATAAATGAGCATGCCAACTGAAGTATAAATAATGTGAAACAAAACAATCAGATAAATTTTGTTTGACTCAGAGATAAATTATCAAATATTTATCATTCTTTCCTCGTCTAGTCAGTACCTTTTTATATTCTCTCTCTCTCTCTCTCTCTCTCTCTCTCTCTCTCTCTCTCTCTCTCTGCTTCGTTACTTCTGTCTTTCTTACTTCTTGCTAGCTTCATTTCATTCTGGCCGTATGTCCCTTGTTTGCCCCTATTTCTAAAGACCCGATGATAACAGTCGTCAATTTTTCTCTAATCAATCAATGACCACAAATACGCAACATTAAATTCAACAACTGACTTCACTATGCGAAAGGCAGAACATTAATACTGTTACATGCAAGAGGTCTCTTTAGTTAACGAATGAAACAAACGATAATATTTTTCCTCTAATTAATGCATGACCACCAATATCACAACTACAAATTTACATCACAACTTCACAATTGCCTGCCTACCTCACAACTGCATTGTTTCTCCTTATTACATTTCCGTAACATAGCGGCGGTACTTAACAGCCATAAAATACAAATCACAACTCAAACACCAACTACCAGGAACTATTTTTCCTACGCTACCCTAAGTCAGTCAAAACATGAGTTTAAGCCTCATTTTTCCTGTAACTCTACACCATATTTACCATCATAGTAAGAATAAAAGGCGTCTCCAGATAACGGGACAGTCCCTTTTCAATCGTTCCATTGTACGATTTACCAGTCTCTATCATGAATACTGCACATGGAGTCACGCAATCAATCCACACAATTAGATATTAATAGGGACTATTTGGCTCAGGGACACTTATGCGGCTCTGACCTGAGCACACTGAAACTAAACCATACTATCATGCAAAATACATTTTTGGTGCGTTTCATATCAAAGGGATCTTACCATGCATTGGCTTATTAATGAAGGGGATTGCACTAAAGCGGCAAAGTTTTGTACACCAAAGTTAAAAATGTGTTATTTCGTGGAACAGTTTAAATTCTAAACCGGAGTCTTGCCAATAAAATTATTTTAACTGAAGACTGGCATGCAGATCTTTGATTATTTCATTTTATAAAAAGGGATACATTCTCTGTATTTTCACACAACTCTGACAATTAGACTTCTTCAAACTCCTGGACGTACATTTTACTTATATATGCAACAAACACTATATAAAAATCCAACATGATAATTTTAATTTAGTTTGTTGATATGGATGGGAACTACGCGCATGAGGTGAGATTACTGCAGTATTTAGATTAAATTGATTTCTATTTAGAATCAAAATACATTCTTATTGAATATACCCTATTTGATTGTATAATTTCCAACAATGTGTATATGTGTGTGTCCCCGTTTTCATGGTAAGATTCTCATGCAGTGTTTCTTGGAAATCAACCAAAAATCAATTAGAAATGACCTGTATATATCAAATACATATTAAAATATATCTTTATCGCTCATTATTTGTTAAAATAAAAATGTCCCCGTTTTGATGGTAAAAATCATATGTCCTCGTTTTGAAGGTTTTACAAGAATATTGTGTGTGGATTTTTAACGCAGCTGTAACAATCTGAGCCCACCCAGTCACGTTATCCTGACACCAGGCCGACCAGTCCTAAGTAGTATAGTGAGACGATATAGCGTCAATAGAAATCCCAGTCAAAAAGGTCGTGGGCCACTTTGGCGTCAGGGGGAATTTAAAATGAGGAATTTTAACATGGGTGGGACTGTATAGTGTCAAGATTTATAGCGTCAAAAGCACACCCTGGGACGAAATAGCGTCAATGGGATTTTAACATGGGAATTTTAACATGGGTGGGACTGTATAGCGTCAAGATTTATAGCGTTAAATGGTACACCTTGAGCCTGTATAGCGTCAATGGGAATTGAACATAGGAAATTTTAACATGGGTGGGACTGTATAGCGTCAAGATTTATAACGTTAAATGGTACACCTTGGGCCTGTATAGCGTCAATGGGAATTGAACATAGGGAATTTTAACATTGGTGGGTCTATAGACGGACAAGATTTATAGCTTCACGTAGATCTCTATGTTAAATTTAGGGGGTTGCACCGTAGCCTCAAGATTTATAGCCTCACGTAGACTTCCATGTTAAATTTGGTCGTTTTCACTATAGCCTCAAGATTTATAGCCTCACGAGACCCTGCTTTGTACCCTACGGACAAGGGAAATTGAACATGGGGAAATATTGGGCCTGTCTAGCGACAAAAAAATATTGGGCCTGTCTAGCGACAAAAAAATATTGGGCCTGTCTAGCGACAAAAATATTGGGCCTGTATAGCGACAAGAGGAATGGAATGGGTAGGGTCTATTTCTAGCTACAATTTTTGGTCAATTTCTGTTTAAAAACCCTTGTATGTATTTATAGCTCCAACCTGTGAAAACCCAAGTCTATATTTATAGCCTCAAAACATTCTAGCTTCGGTGACGTCACTGAACTGGCTGACCTGAATACTCGATACTGTGTGACGTCACTGAACTGGCTGACCTGAATACGCGATACTGTAGGTAGGTGAAATCAATTGGATATGGATAAAGGGAGTTTTATAGGGACAAAGACCAATACACACACAAAAGAAAGGGAGAAAGAAAAAAATTCCAATATCTCCTATTCACACCAACGAACGAGAATGCATAAAACAGACCCATATCTACAATCCACACAGACGGGAAGAGAAGAAAAGCACAGACCATATCTACTATTCACACCAACGAATGCGAATGCATAAAACATACACACATAGACTATCCACACCAACGGACGAGAATGCATAAAACAGACCCATATCTACTATCCACACAGACGGGAAGAGAAGAAAAGCACAGACCATATCAACTATCCACACCAACGAATGCGAATGCATAAAACACACCCATATCTACTAGCCACACCAACGAATGCGAATGCATAAAACACACTATACTATCCACACCAACAAACGCGAATGCATAAAACAGACCCATACCTACTATCCACACAGACGGGAAGAGAAGAAAAGCACAGACCATATCAACTATCCACACCAACGAATGCGAATGCATAAAACACACCCATATCTACTATCCACACCAACGAATGCGAATGCATAAAACACACCATATTTACTATTCACACCAAAGAATGCGAATGCATAAAACAGACACATAGACTATCCACACCAACGAACGAGAACGCAGAAAACATACCCATAGACTATCCACACCAACGAATGCGAATGCATAAAACAGACACATACCTACTATCCACAAAGACGGGAAGAGAAGAAAAGCACAGAACATATCTACTATCCACACCAACGTACGCGAACGCATACAAAACACACACCATATCTACTATTCACACCAACGTACGCGAACGCATACAAAACACACACCGTATCTACTATTCACACCAACGAATGCAAATGCATAAAACAGACACATAGACTATCCACACCAACGGACGAGAATGCATAAAACAGACCCTTACCTATTATCCACACAGACGGGAAGCAAAGAAAAGCACAGACCATATCTACTATCCACACCAATGTACGCGAACGCATACAAAACACACACCATATCTACTATTCACACCAACGAATGCGAATGCATAAAACAGACACATACCTACTATCCACACAGACGGGAAGAAAAGAAAAGCACAGACCATATCTACTATCCACACCAAACGTACGCGAACGCATACAAAACACACACCATATCTACTATTCACACCAACGAATGCGAATGCATAAAACAGACACATACCTACTATCCACACAGACGGGAAGAAAAGAAAAGCACAGACCATATCTACTATCCACACCAATGTACGCGAACGCATACAAAACACACCATATCTACGCATATAACACACATATACTATTCACACAAACGGGAAGAGAAGAAAAACACACCCATATCTACTATCCACACCATCGTACACGAACTCACACACACACACACACACACACACACACACACACACACACACACACACACATAGGAGCCGAGGTGTTGGTTCTAATCCATTCGAAGACGACATGAGCGGGCCTTAATCAATGTTCTCCACTTCTGTCACAAAACCAAGAGAGTCCTGATTCAGCCCAAAATAAATTCATTCGTCCCTTGAAATTTTATTGTGCCATTTGAGAGACGCAAAAACGCACTTCAAGAAAATTGAGAGCGATGGCTTACACCTACACCGTGAGATGTAAAGAGTTCAAGTAGTTTGTAAAACTGAGTCAAAGTTTATAGTCAAGATGAAACGATGACACTTTTCCAACCAGACACCAAACAACAATGACGATCCGTGTCACACAATACTTCTCAAAATGTGTTGGTACAAGTTTGTACTAGCGATCTTGAAGAAATGATTGTCTCATATCCAATACCATTTGCATTACAGTCTTTAATACAGAGTGAGACTAAGAGACTGAGAGAGAAAAAACGGTGGTAATCTGATAGAATGACAGAACCAACAAGACCAACGAAGAAAGAAATTCGTTTGGTACCTCATGAAGATTATTTTTTACAATCTAGTAGCCCCAAAAGTGACTTGCAGAAAAGTTGAGAACGATTACATACATCTACACGGTGAAATTAAATGGTTTATGTCAATGGTTGCTATTTCTTTGCTTATTAAATATTTGTGCAAACGATGTGTGTAAGCGAAAGCTAACACACACACACACACACACACACACACACACACACGTACGCACGCACGCACGCACACGGGTGTTATTGCATTGGGTGACAGTAAGTCTGGAGACTAGTGTTTTGAGAGATGGGCAGACAGAATTAGCATTACAGAAAGAAAGAATGGTAAAGAAAAAAGACACAGAAAAGAAGCACACCATTTTTGGTTCTGTTATTTTTCGCGGTATTATAGGACAAAGGTAATGAAGACAACCATACAGTCTATGTGAAAAATGTTCATTGTTTTCATTCATTTTATCAATATCATAAAAAGGTAGTGTGATATTTATTGTCGACTGACTGCTTCACATTTGCTCTATATTCCAAATTTAAGAGATGTCGTGTGTTTCGCAGCACACGCTACCAACAATTTTGCAAAGTTTTCTCAAATCTAAGGGCAGGAAAAAAAATAATAATAAAGCAGCACCAAAACGCGCCTTGTTCTATCGACAGTCTAAACTGAGAGAAAATAGGTCAAACATGATTACATTTTTCTGAACGCATGTTTTAGTTTTAGAATTCAGAGTTAACCATAGGCAGGGTAATACAGTGCAATGTCACTCGCGTCTTTCTTGAAAAAGTCGTGCGTTTGTTTCCTTTCTGAAAAACGGTAAATCTAATGCTAGAAAAAAATTTCCGTGACACATTGCAGTGCCAAATAAGGATAAAGCTAAGATACCTGAATTTTACAAGCTCGTCAACTCAAGATTTTATTTCACCCAACGACTGGCTGATTTACAATTTGTAAGTGTGTAAGTTTTTGAAAAAAATGACATGACAAACGGAAGAGTTCACATAATTATGGTGACTACTGATCACAATTTTGAAGAGGTATATTCAAACGGGAACAGATACCATTAGGATTTCAATCAAAACTACTATGAGAGAGAGAGAGAGAGAGAGAGAGAGAGAGAGAGAGAGTTATTTCTACTGTAAAAAATATCACGACACTTACGTTTGTTTTTACGGTATATTTTCCTTAAGAAAGATTCACAGGAAAAAATATACCATTATTAAATATCACAAGAGTGAACTGAAGATGTAGGCAACTAAAAATTCCTCCTTTTTTGATAACATGGAAGTAAAGTTCTCACAGAACAGTTCATCCAAATATGCTGTGATGTATTTGACCATAAAAATTGACATAATTTCCGTTGGATCGCCCAGGGTACGATTGTTCTTGCGCTAGTTTTACTATTTTTTGTTGTTTATTTTTTTCTTCAATTTTGTGAATCTGGGGTTTATATGAAGTAAAGAAGCTAAAGTTCAGTGAACCTTAAGGATAATGACCCAAGCTGATTGTCTATTCATGCATGTATTTACATCAGGAGAAATATGACCTATAAAACACAAAGATATAAGGCAAGCATGATTAGAATCAACACAATAACAGCTAACTGCAGTAACAAACGGGGTGTTTTCCTTCCCGTCCGCGTCACCTAGACCTTCAATCCTCTTTCAAGACAAACTTGGTAGTTTTACAACAATAACAACAAAAACAACAACAGACTTGGTATTCTTTTGTAGGGCTTGAAATAAGAAAACTGAACAAACTTAAACACTTTGCTAATTTTGGCAGAGTTAAGAAGTCTGAAACAATTGTATCAAATTTCTTTATTACGACCTAAGAGAAAAAGACCTTCCCAAGCCAAACAGCTCAACCCGGTTACTACACCTGACATATCACCCCTAGTGATTTCTACCAAATCATTGACAGGAGCAAGTCCAGAAGTAGACCTTGGCCGTTGCAAAGGCTTAAGGCAGTTAAAGCGGATTGCTTCTCGTTCCTGAGTTTGTTTTTTGAAAGAAAAAAAAAAACAACTTCCCAAAAGCCCTTTTCAGGGCCACTCACTTCTTTCAAAAAGAGATAATATTCATTTTGCCAAAATAAATTAAAACTCAAAATCCCTTTTATTTTTTTTAACCCTATGATGTACGTGTGTGAGTGCACGAGTGTAGGTCCTTATTATTCTAAACAATCAAAACCAAGAGACACTTACGTTTTTTCAGTCTGGTCTATTCTGGTACAAATTTTACAATTCAATCTCACAACACAACACAACACTTTTTAAAAAAAGTTCATAGACTTCATCTGTCTCTTTTATCTTCACTCTCTCTGTTTTTTTTTTGTTTTTTTTTTATTTCTTCACTTTCACAGTTTTTTTCTCCTCTTCTTCCTCACTTTTTTCTCGTCTTCTTCTCGTTTCTGTCTGAACGTGTCGGGGTTCTTCTTTTGCTGAGGGTACCTCTTTTTCTTCTTCCTCCTCCTCTTGCTCCTGTTGTTTCTTAGGGCAGTCTGAAGACCAATGTCCTTTCTCTTGACAATGATAACAGGTATCCTGACTTTTGTCTCTTTTGACACTGGTCTTGCTTTTTTGACGGTCAGGACATTCTGTAGCCCAATGCCCTTTCTTCTGACAGATATAGCAAGTATCTTGGCTTTTATCTCGAAAGGAGGGAGAGTAGTCGGTCAGCTTGTCTGAAGAAAACTTTCTTACCACACCTCGCAAAGCTCTAATCAGAAGTTCGATCTGTGTGGGTTCTTCCATCCTGCTGATCGGCTTGAGAGTGAAATGAATACTGAGAGGGAAGTCACCAGCCCTTTATATATACACTGAGCCTGACATGGATATATAGAGGTCCATGACGTTTTAAATGTAGTCATTTGACTTTTTCCAGTCAAGATGAAACGATCGCATTATTTCGTACAGAAAGGAGAAGAAGGTAAAAGGCCGAAACGTGATTTATCGCCTCGCACAGTAGCTGAAGTCTTGGCTCAGATTCATGCCAGCGATCTTGAAGATGAGATGAGTGAACCAAAATCCAGACCCAGAGAGTCTACACCAAGTCAAAGTCCATCACCACCAGTAAACCCTGAAAATTACTACCACATTCAAGAGACCGACAAAAGCTCCTCCAGAAAATTTAGAACTACGGCCTACAAGTACGCGGTGAAGTTTAAAGATTTCAAGTCCGACGTACCGTTGGAGAAAGCAAAAGAGTTCATCACCAATGTGTGGGATTCTTTGTTACCCACACTGAAACCGCTGTGTGAAGCCAAAGAAGACGATGCCATCACTAGTATCACTGCATTCCTGGGATACGGTTATTACTGTGAGAAATGTAACTATGTCTATAACAATCGAGAGCAACACAAGCATTGTGGATCGAAATGCTCAGGATGTTTGGCCTCTAAACCCTGTCTGGACGATGGACAAGAACGAGTGCATTGCCCAGCTTGTCAGCGCACGTTTGTCAGTCCAATCTGTTACCAACAACATCTGAAAACTCAAGGTTCACAGCAGAAAAGTGCTTGCCAGCTCCTGAGATTGTGCCCTACTTGTGGACAAGGCATAGGTACCAATAATGCCAAGGCTCAGGTCTGTTCAGGAAAGAAACGATGTCACATTTGTCGCCAAATCGTGGACTTGGAACAAGAATGCTACATTCAAAAATACCAACCCCAACAGGAAGAAGATGACCACAAGAAGAAAGGGAATTTCATCTTTTTCGATTTCGAATGCATGCAAGAGACTGGCATTCACATTCCTAATTTCTGTGTGGCTCACCGAGCGTGCGAGAAGTGCATCCAAGAGCCTATCTTGACTCATTGCCCTCACTGTAGCAAGATTCCTGGAGGACTTGAAAAAATCTTTAGGGGACCAAACACGCTGACCGATTTCACCCAATGGATATTAGACCCTTTCGACGAAACGTGGAGCCAAGAAGACATCGAACGTTACGGAGATTGTCATCGCTATGCCACGGTGATGGCTCACAATTTCTCGGGATACGATGGGCAATTTCTTCTCAGATACTATACGGAACAAGGCACCGAACGTCCTAAAGTGACTTTGAACGGAGCTAAACTCATTTCCATGCAAGTGGGTCAAGTGCAGTTTAAAGATTCGATGAGTTACTTGGCCATGCCTTTGAGTCGCATGCCTAAAACGTTTGGAATGACAGAAATGACCAAAGGCTATTTCCGCACTTTTTCAATACCGAAGCCAATCAGCACGCCGTTCTACCCCATTTGCCTGGGGCTCACTACTACGACCCCGATAACATGCGTACCGAACAACGAGAAGCTTTCTACGCATGGTACCAGACTCACGCCTCGAACCCCTTCGACTTTCCGACGTGGACGTTTTACGGCGTTGTTGTGGAAAAGTTCGAGAATTATTCATGGAACACGGAGGGATCGATCCTTTGAAAGAAGCTTGCACCATTGCCAAATCGTGTTCCTTAGTGTACCTCCAACGATTCATGCCCGAAAACACCCTAGCTGTCATCAGTCCTCAAACGAAAAATTTTGTCAAACGTCAATACCAGGTCAAAACCATACTCTGGTTACGTTACTTGTGCGACAAGGAAGACAAATGGATCCAACATGCTCGCAACGGAGGAGGCGAAAAGACCATCAGAAGGTATTCGGTGGATGGCTGGGATTTAGAAAACCCCAAGATCGTGTACGAGTTTAACGGGTGCTTATTTCACGGATGTCCCATCTGCTACCCTGAACGTAACACGACAAATCAGTTTTTACAATGGACCATGAAAGACTTGTACCAGGCCACTTGTCAGCGACGCTTGAAGTTAGAAGAGCAAGGATACCAAGTGGTAGAAATGTGGGAACACGAGTACGATCACCGTTTGAAAATCGATCCCGAGTTTTAGCGCATCGTGGAAAGTTACAAGCTGGTGGACCCACTGAACCCAAGTGACAGTTTGTACGGAAGACGGACCAATGCCACCTGTTTGCTGTACCAAGCCTCCGAAGAGAAAGGAGAAGAAATCAAATACTTGGACGTGTGTTCTCTGTATCCGTACTTGTGCAAATATTGTCACTTGTCCGCAGGACACCCGCAATTGCTGACGGAACACATCGACCTGGACAACATTCGCCAATACGAAGGATTGATCAGATGTAAAGTTTTGCCTCCCACGGACTTGTACCATCCCGTTTTACCTTACCATTGCCAAGGAAAACTGATGTTTCCCTTGTGCCGTACTTGTGCCGAAACGTGCAACCAAGACCGACCTTGTCAGCACACTCAGGAAGAACGCGCCTTGACGGGAACGTGGGTCAACGTGGAATTGTTTAAAGCTCTGGACCTAGGATACCGACTGTTAGAAGTGTACGAAATTTACCACTTTCCCAAGACAGAAATATGCCACAAGGGCGACGAGACTCAGAAAGGCATTTTTGCAGACTACGTGAATGCCTTTTTGAAACTGAAACAAGAAGCCAGTGATTATGCTTCCTGGTGCCACACTCCCGAAGACCAAAAGAAATTCAAAGACAAATACTGGGAGCAGGAAGGCATCATTTTAGACCACATAGCGAAAAACGAAGGAAGGCGATCGTTTGCCAAAGTGATGTTAAGTCGCTTGTGGGGTAAAATGGCACAACGACCGTGTTTACCCAAGACGGAGTATTTGACAAAACCTTCTCGCTACTTCCAAATGATTCACCGCAAAGCTAAATACATGAAACACGTGGACGTCCCTCGTGAGGACTTGATCTTAGTCAATTACGAAGAAGAACTGGACTTTGTAGAAGCCGACGAATTTGGAAATGTCATCATCGCCGCTTACGTGACAGCTCATGCTCGCTTAAAACTACGAAGCTTTAGAACTGTTAGGAGATCGTGTGCTGTATTTTGACACGGACAGTTGCATCTACATCGATCGTCTGGGTCAACCTCACCCTGTCATCGAAGGAGACCGTTTAGGAGCCTGGACGGACGAGCATCCCGACCACAAGATTCTAAGTTTTGCAAGTGGCGGTCCCAAACATTACAGCTACGAATACCGGGACCCACAAGGAGAAGTACACACGGAGTGTAAAGTGAAAGGATTGACTCTCAATTATCGCACCAGTCGATTGGTGAACTTTGGCGTCTTGAAAGAAGCCTTGCAGTCTGGAGAGGATGGAAATTTAAAAGTGACCACCCACGAACCGCACAAGATTGTACGTTTACCCACGCACCAAATTGTTAGCCGGCCCTTGGAAAAAGTCTATCAAATCGTGTACCAGAAGCGAGTACGGCCTCCCAACCACTTCACTTTACCGTACGGTCGCGCCGATATTGGTCAGCATATTAAAAAGGACAACGTTCAAGACGGATAGTTCATTGTGGCTACCATTGGCAAGCGAGAAAAATGAATCCTTTCAAACAGCAAGTATCAAGCAAGAGCAAACTCGAGTGCGATGCTATGCCTTGCGATGGCAGGGACGCCGTACGCTGTGACCTCAGCGATTCAGTACCACATCATCATGGGAACTTTGCTATAACTACTACTACTACCATACCTACCATGGAAAGTGATGCTGTGCGTGTCAAACCTGACGGATGCGACAGCGATGCCACTCGTTATCGTACGTCTTTTCACTTTACTGGTTTTCATGGTGGATGTCATCCTTATGAAACCATGTGGCTACCACCCCCTTACGGATGTCATCCCAAACTGAGCATACTCCTGCATATTTTACCGTACCCTCATCGAATTCAACCTGTGGAAGACGAATATTCGTTCCCTGTGCGTTTGCCTGAATACTGCGACTTTGAAAGTCGGATCCAAACCTTCCGAGGAAAATGGCCAAAATATCTGGGAGGACCTACCCCCGAAGAATTAGCTAGAGCTGGATTTATCTACTTGGGCGAAGGGGATAAAGTCAGGTGCTTCAGTTGCGGTCTGTCGCTTCACGAGTGGGAGAAGAAAGATTCCGCTTACCTGGAACATGCTCGATGGTCTCCAGATTGTCACTACCTACCTTTAGTGACACCTCGTCATTCAAGAGGATTACCATGTCGTGTAAGAAACCAGCTGCTTCGCTAGGAGTTAAACGTTGGACAACCCCTAGACAAGTATTTAAACCCCATCTAAAAAATAATCTTCAAACATTACCAAACGAATTGCAAGGGAAGATCTACAAAGACATTTGGCTGGGACTTGCCAGAGCCAAATCTCGATGGGTGACTGTAGAACTTTTATGTCGAGAAATTCACAAGAGGAATTTGACAAAAGTCAACAAACAAGTCAGATTTCTCTAGATCAAGGGTGTATTCTTCCTAATATTCCGCTTTGGACCATTTACATTATAAGATTTTAATGACATTCTTGACCGTTTCCTGGAATGGCAGTGGCCAGAAATAACTCACATTGTCCATTACTATCGCTCTAGGAGAAGTGTTTGACTGACACGGTCATGGATACTTTACAAGAGAACATTCGTGGTTTGCCTGTGGAGTTGAGAGAACGCATTTACCGCGAGTTGGTCAAAATACAACGCAAACTCAGAAAAATTTCTCCATTTTTAAACTATGCTCTTTTCCAAAGCAAGCGAAGACTGATTATGGGAGGACACTACTTCAGTCACAAATATAAACGAGGCTATTGGCCACGACCCAGTGATTCCTGATTCTTATTACCTTACACCTAAGAGGGTATAAAAACGGACGACCATGCCAAGACCTTTATCATTCGTGATACAACAGATTCCGTGGAAGGAAATCAATGACACTATTCAAATGGTGGAGGATTACCAACACCTATTACGAGAACTGTGTCCATTGAATTGGGGTCTACGTGTAGTGTGTGTCTTAGTGACTTGCTTTCTGGGATTTCGTTTACCAGACGATTCCTTGTGGACTCTTTACGAACAGCACATACCACTCAAAACATGAAAGTGGTCCCTTTAAATGTACACGTGACACTCGCTTTGTTCAAAGCGTTGCGATTTCATCTCAATATGTCTCAACCTCTACTACATGAAGAAAAGATTCGTAAAACATTAGTGACTTTGGATGCTTAAGACGATGCGCACCTTGTTGGTTAAACGAATACTAGAAAGATGCACATGATAGAAACATCTACGTTGGGACACAAGTGGTAGCTGACCAGATTTAAACAACATGCGTGACTGATAAAAAGAAAAGCACGAACTTTGTCCTATTTAATCGTTTGTTTCTTGTTTTAGCATTTTCTTAAAAATGGACAGTAATTATAGTATGAAAAATGTAATTCTTTTATGAAATGCATATACGTTGTATACGTTTTTTTTGAAGGCATGAACTTTAATTTTTAAAAGTAGTTTTCTAGAACCAAGAACTAAATAACTTGTAAACAGGTTTGTTTAATGTCCAAATGTTTATGTATTAAATGGATAGAGCTTAGACCAAAGCACAGGCCAGAGAGCCTATGTATATATTTGAATAAATGTTGTGTACCCAGACAATAGACTTTCCTTATTGGAGTCTCTACTCTGTCTATGAGTCTTTCTTTGAAATATCTCTGTCTTTTCTCTGTGTCTTTCTATTTTCTGTGACTTGGAAGTTGACAGCCCTTCGATTCAAAACCACCCACCAAAGAAAAAGTCGCAAGAAAGACAGCTGCTGTCATCAAGAGAGAAGATACTGTGCTGTTAGGACATGTACGTACTCCAGAAAATCACGTGCTCAGCAAAGATGCCTCATTCTCTCTCACTTTTACTTTGTCTTTGACCACGATGCCAACCAACCCTGATTTAACATTCCTGTTTCCTAATTTAATATTTTAACAAAAATACGAAACCTCTTTCTTAATGAACTTCTCCATCTTCGACAGCAGCGACGATATTCCTTGCTCTTACCGCTGATTCTACTGCTACAAAAGGGATCTCTAGTAAGAGCAAAGTAAAAGACAGAGCAGGGGTACTTCAAAGTGTATTGGATTTATCTAAACAACAACTATCACACTCCTATATTCCACTTCTGCTTATGAAATGGTTTGGGATACTTCACATTTTCTGAAGTCTAAACGCCTACAAACCGTATAAAGTTATGGGACTTTAGTATTATGACACTTGCACAGCTTCTATACTTTACCAGTGTCACGAGAAAAGCTTCTGTTCAAGTTATGCCACTTTTCCAAACATATACACACTTGCAACTTGACCTGAAAATGTGTACTTCTTTATTTGTGGATATCCCACAGACCCGTCCCAGCATACAGAACTGATTAAGAACTTTAGGAATATTCCCTCATTTTTTATATAGAAATACCAAAGCTTTGATGTGTATGTTCCCTGTTTACCCATTATTAGGGTTTAGGCATGTTCCCTGAAGACACAAACAATTTTTAAAAAATAATTTTGAATTGAGGTTTCTCTCTGTTTATACATTTTTTTACGTCGGTGTGAATAGTAAGTATGGTGTGTTTTATGCATTCGCATTTGTTGGTGTGGATAGTCTATGTGGTGTTTCATGCGTTCGCCTAGCGTTTGTGCGGATAGTAGATAATGTGGTGTTTTATGCGTTCGCCTACGTTGGTGTGGATAGTAGATATGATGTGTTTTGTATGTGTTCGCGTACGTTGGTGTGGATAGTAGATATGGTGTGTGTTTTGTATGCGTTCGCGTACATTGGTGTGGATAGTAGATATAGTCTGTGCTTTTCTTCTCTTCCAGTCTGTGTGGATAGTAGGTTTGTGTCTGTTTTATGCATTCGCGTTCGTTGGTGTGAATAGTCTATGTGTCTGTTTTATGCATTCGCATTCGTTGGTGTGGATAGTAGATATGGTTTGTGTTTTGTATGCGTTCGTGTACGTTGGTGTGAATAGTAGATATGGTGTGTGTTTTGTATGCGTTCGCGTACGTTGGTGTGGATTGTAGATATGTTCTGTGCTTTTCTTCTCTTCCCGTCTGTGTGGATAGTAGGTATGGGTATGTTTTATGCGTTCTCGATCGTTGGTGTGGATAGTCTATGTGTGTCTGTTTTATGCATTCGCATTCGTTGGTGTGGATAGTCTATGGGTCTGTTTTATGCATTCGCCTTCTTTGGTGTGGATAGTAGATATGGTCTGTGCTTTTCTTCTCTACCCGTATGTGTGGATAGTAGGTATGGGTCTTTGTTATGCATTCGCGTACGTTGATGTGGATAGTATAGTGTGCTTTGTGCATTCTCATTCGTTGGTGTGAATAGTAGATATGGTCTGTGCTTTTCTTCTCATCCCGTCTGTGTGGATAGTAGATATGGGTCTGTTTTATGCATTAGTATCCGTTGGTATGGATAGTATATATGGGTCTGTTTTATGCATTCTCGTCCGTTGGTGTGGATAGGAGATATTGGGATTTTTTTCTTTCTCCCTTTCTTTTGTGTGTGTATTTGTCTTTGTCCCTATAAAACTCCTTTTATCTATATCCAATTCATTTCACCTACCTACAGTATCGCGTATTCAGGTCAGCCAGTTCAGTGACGTCACACAGTATCGAGTATTCAGGTCAGCCAGTTCAGTGACTTCACTGAAGCTAGGATTTTTTAAGGCTATAAATATAGACTTGAGTTTTTCACAGGTTGTAGCTGTAAATACATACAAGGGTTTTTAAACAGAAATTGACCAAAAATTGTAGCTAAAAATAGACCCTACCCATTCCATTCCTCTTGTCGCTATATAGGCTCTATATTTTTGTCGCTAGACAGGCCCAATATTTTTTTGTCGCTAGACAGGCCCAATATTTTTTTGTCGCTAGACAGGCCCAATATTTCCCCATGTTCAATTTCCCTTGTCCGTAGGGTACAAAGTAGGGTCTCGTGAGGCTATAAATCTTGAGGCTATAGTGAAAACGACCAAATTTAACATGGAAGTCTACGTAAGACTATAAATCTTGAGGCTACGGTACAACCCCCTAAATTTAACATAGAGGTCTACGTGAGGCTATAAATCTTGTCCGTCTGTAGCCCCACCCATGTTAAAATTCCCATGTTCAATTCCCATTGACGCTGTACAGGCCCAGGGTGTACCATTTGACGCTATAAATTTTGACGCTATACAGTCCCACCAATGTTAAAATTCCCTATGTTCAATTCCCATTGACGCTATATAGGCCCATGGTGTACCATTTAACGCTATAAATCTTGACGCTATACAGTCCCACCCATGTTAAAATTCCCCATTTTAAATTCCCCTTGACGCCAAAGTGGCCCACGACCTTTTTGACTGGGGTTTCCATTGACGCTATATCGTCCCACTATACTACTGTCCTAACACTAAACTCTTTATGCTGAGCGCCAAGCGAGGCAGCTGCTATAGTACCTTTCTTGTAAGGCATTTGTAAGACTCGGCCAGGGATCGAACCCATGAGCTCCTTCATCCGAGACGGACGCTCCAACCACGTGGGCCACTGGAACTTTACTCGTCGTGGAAGAGAACGTGTATATTAGTTTTATGAATGCGATTTCATTTCAAAGCATTGTACATGGATTATGTTACAACGCGGGTCCAAGAATAATGTCATTTTGTATGAAATATACTTGGTCATTTACTGGTACAGTGCTGTGATTTTGTCTACGTAGCTGTAGCCGTTTAATTAGTGCAATGTATCTTCAAAGGTGTATCTTATAATGTGAAGCGATTACATACATACATACATACATACATACATACATACATACATACATACATACATTGTTACGTTTAAAGTAACATAAAGAAAAGAGCGAAGACAACAAGCTTTGTAAGTTTTAACAAAAATATTTTATTTCCCTAGAAAACACGGTGAAAAGGTGAAAATATGAAATAGGACTTACCATTTGCGAAGAAAATCGAAACATTTGTCCTAAAATTGTGAAAAACACATAAGTCCTGCAAACAAACAGTTCTAATTGAAGTAGTCTGAATCTCAATTCCGTTCCAAGATGGCGGATGATGACATCAGACGAAGGTTTTACACAAGTGTCGAGAATTTTCACTGAATCACAATTTGTACTGTTCTGTTCCAATTTAGAATTAATTTCACTAAATGTCTTTGTCCAAAGCCAGTTATGCAAGGTTCTCCAGGGAAAATAATTATTATTTAAAAGGTAGATGAAGTACAGCTATCATCCATAACAAAACATATGTCGTTTTACAGTCGTTCTACAGACGTACAAACGAACAACTCTTTCCAGCACAAAAGAATACCTTCTTCTCAAGGTATTATAAACTTTACAAGGTGTTAAAATGTGACTCTCCGACTATTTCGCAGGTACCTGAGTATTTAAAGCGAACTAAAACGTCATTTCATGTACACGCACGAAGAACACATGGCGATTTCGAAATCTCGCCATCGCAGTACAGAATGTCAACAAGTATTATTAGAAATGACCGTGGTCACAACCAATCATTTACATAGCTTTTGCCGACTGTTTACTTGAATCGATAAACCGACATGCAAAAATCGTGCTCACGTGAGTCACATTTACGTTCTAAATAAACACGATATTTCTATCAAAATGTCAGACCCTGCGAACATAATCATCATCACAATAAAAATTATAATAATGAAATAAAAATGAAATAGAAAGAATTCAAATTTTAACACACATGTAATTAAACTACATGGTCGTAACAACATACATACATACATACATACATACATACACACATACACACATACATACATAGGGAGAGAAAATTGTCATGATGTTTTGGCTATAATGAGTATTTGGATATACTTATAGACTAATAGTGATAATATTTAGAAGCGCTCTTTTAAAATAAGGAAGTCTCTTTGCATATTTAATCAAGGAGATGGAAGAGACCATACTACACCCTACGAGATCAAATGACTGAATTTTTGCATCGTGCTAGAAGATGAGTATAACTTTTTATTGAATGCCAATGTTATTTGCCGCTAGAAAAAGGTATATAAACTCTTATATTTTGGAAAGGCCCTAGTATGTATAAATTATTTAAATTATTAATCTCCACAAAATCAATTGAGGTTAGACATCTGGGAAAATACATTCGCTGAACACTAATTGAATGTAATAATATGATGAATGCTACTTAAAGTGCATGATTTTGTCATTAGTTAATAATTATTCTTGTTATAATTTTCTTTCGTTCAATTTTGTTTTTATCTCATCTCCATTTAATTGTTTAATATCTCTCATATCTCTTGTTTATGTTAAAAATGATAACACTAAGAAAAGCGTCTTGGATAAACTTATATATTGATGACTCTTTTTAAGTCTTCTCTCTAAATAGCTTGTATTTAAGAGCACGCATACGAGTGAACAAACCTAATGTGGTCTGTTTTATAGGTAATACATAACGTGTTATATACTTACTTCTTCAACCGAAACATCCTCGGCCTTTTCCTTCATGTCAAGAAAGAAGCCCTGGATGTAATTCGTCGCCATTGCTAACCGTATTCTGAACTACTTTCGTTCGCATGAAACAGTATGACGAGGGAAGGAGACAAAGTCACAATCGGAATATTCTCGAACTTTTATGCCGTAACATATGTGGTGCGATAGAATAACCAAACACATCAAATTGCTGTGCATTCATACAGCTACTTTCAAGGTTATTTCAAGACTGGTCCGAAATGGCCTACAGATGTTCCGATCGTTACTTCGTATCATACTCTATGTATGTTCATGTGCGTTTGCAAATATGTATGTATGTATGTATGTATGTATGTATGTATGTATGTATGTATGTATGTATGTATGTGTGCATGTATGTATGTATGCATGCATGTATATCTGTTGTTCGTCCTTCGAGTTTCGAAGATGACCATGACATCACAAGCTGGTTTGGTTTCTCTATGTATGTGAGTGGCTGGTCGAACCATTTTGTGTTCTGAACTGTCTATGGGCATGGTTGAACAGTAGAGGATGTGATGCAGTTCATAGATTTCAGGTGCTCGCGCGTCTGCACTGGCTCTAAAATTTTTCTTCGTTCAAAGTCTGTAGCTCCTGTATTGGCGAGACTGTGCCAAGTGGAGACATCCTGTGTGAGATCTTCCAAAGACTCATGGTTAATGTTGAAGTGTTTCAGGGATGCCTTGAGGGAGTCTTTGAAGTGTGAAAATCTTATTTTCTGGGACCCTGTCCTATTATCCTATCCTCATCAGTTTCCTCTTGATACACATGTGAAAATGAGTCATCGTCTTGGTATGGCATCTCTAAACCATCCAAATTTTGCAAGCAACACAACAGCGTTATAGACCTTAAGTTGTGCATGTAGGTCTACAAGCCTAGCAAGTATATTGCCGGCTATTGAAAGCAAGGAGATGCCCTGATAGTTTCCTTTCCGCTTGTACAAATGGACGATGGACACATCCTTTGTACTCCTGGGGTACAGTACCCCGAGTCTATGGTGATATGAAGAGTTCAGTATGTTTCTGTGTCATGTGAGAGGATCTATGTAGACTTCTGCTGCTAGAGCATCTACTCCAGGTACTTTGCCATCTAAAACCAGGTCAATTGCGTTCGAAGTTTCAGTCAGGGTTGGAAGAAGGATCAGCAATTGTTATTTTATTTCTACTTGAAACTACACGCTGATAAATGTATGTTGACCGAAGATGCTGTTGAAGTGTTTTGCTCATCTTTGAAGTATATTTTCTTTGGCACTGAGCATCGTGGCGCTGTCAGCACTCAGTATTGGACATGCTCCTGAAGACTGTTGCCCGTAGATTACCTTCTAAGCATCATAGCATTATTTTGTCATTCCTGTCTGCGTAGGGCTGAATCTCATATGCCTTACTGATTAGCCACGAGTCTTGCAGCTCCCCGAGTTTGCATTGGGCAGTCATCTTAATGTTGTTGAAGGCTACCTTTTTAGATGATGAAGTGCTGTCTTTCAAGCAGGCCTTCAGTATCAGATATTTCTTATTCAGATGTCTCGGTATGGCAGCGTCGTTCGCATCAAACCAGATTTGATGTTTACGTGTGGATGGACCATGGGGTTTTGATATAGATGAGTTCACAGAGTTTTCCTCGACATTTTCGAAGTTTATATCGATTGTATACAGTTGGCTGAAAAGTTGTTCGATAAATGCCCATTTTGCATTCTCCTGTTTGTGTGCGGGGTGTGCGAGGTCTGGGCCTGATGTCCCGCTCGCTAAAGGAAAGTGAAGCGTCTCTCATAGCCTCACCTTTCCAGGTGTAGTGATCGCTGCGGGGCCACTGTCTGGCTTTGCTGGGCAGACGTACTTGCATATGGCCTCTCCTACACTATTGTGTCCACAGCAGCACCTTCATGTGGGGCCCCCTGTTTTCACATAGCCTGCTGTGTGGCGCGACCGAGTGCCCGGCGGTATAACTGGATGGGCAGACTGGGCTCGTTAGCCTTGTCAGGCAGCTAGTCTAGGAGATGGAAAGTCCAATTCGAAACCAACGAAGTGCCATTGGATGATGGCTCCGCTGACTTGTGGATATCTTCGGGAGAAGGAAAGGCTACGGGAGTAAACCCAGACAGAAAATCCGGAGTGGAGCCCCTAAGGCGGCTGGGTGTCAACTACTACTTCCTTCCGGCAGCTCCTGCATCCAAACTGGTGCCAAATGTCATGCTCAGCATTCCTTTGGACCCCACCAGCAAGGACGAGAGGGGGATCCTGACATCTGGGCAGCCCAGGATCTCCATACTACATGCCCAGGCTTGTGCCCTGGAGAGGCCACTCCAGCCTCGCCCTTGAGCGAGGAAACAACACGGAAGCTTGCAGTCTACGAGTTTTAAGTCTCATCCGATTGGTGTAGGGAAGGGGCGCCACGGGTCAGCTTCGACGGTGGGAGGGATCATCGAGTCCCACTGGCCGACTACCGCCCGCCTTAAGCCAGGCAGCCCCCGGTCAGTAAGGTGTTGGCCCGCCAACGTCTGCCTGCTTCAGTGGGAGCCTGGAGCTCAGTGTGTTGCTCAGCATGACAAGCAGACGGAAACTCCGCACCAGACAAAAGAAACAAGAAACCATTAAAGAAGACTTCAGCTCTTCGATTCGCAAGCTGGAACGTGCGCACCATGCGCACAGGCATCTCTGACGACCTCAGGGAGGTGGACGACACCAGGAAGACGGCCATCATCGACAGAGAACTCACCAGACTAAATGTCAGCATAGCTGCCCTCCAGGAAACCAGGTTTGCCTCCAGCGGTTCCCTCAGACAGGAAAACTACACCTTCTTCTGGAAGGGCCGAGAACCCGAGGAGCCCCACCAGCACGGAGTTGACTTTGCCATCAAAAACACCCTCCTGGCCTCGGTTGAGCCTCCCTCAGGGGGCACTGAAAGTCTCTTGTCCATCCGCCTTGCCACTGCTGCAGGTCCTGTCAACATCCTCAGTGTCTATGCCCCCACCCTCACGTCTCCAGAAGACATAAAGGATCAGTTCTATGGGCA